>JAIZAY010000760.1:0-31470 GCA_029531755.1 Holothuria leucospilota | reverse complement strand
TAAAGAACACAACACTGGAAAAAACACAAGACCTAACAGAAAATCAAAAAGAACTAAAGGAGAAAAGGCAAATACTATATGTATGTGACATTACTGCAAATGAATAAAATACTCTTTAAGCTTACGTTTAAAAAGTATAAATGGATCTACTATCTTTTACATCTTCGGGAGTGAGTTCCAAAGCTTGACACAAGATATCGAACATTACAATGGGAAGAAATGGAGTCTACTAGTGTGGTGGAAAGATCACGCGAGTAGCGCGTATCGTGGAGTGATAATCAGCACGGAAATGTAAAGTAGTCTTTAAAAATCAAAGGGCAATTGTCGTGAAGCCAATTATACATAAAGATTTCGTGTAGTATCGGTTGAGATTATAAATAGAAAGAGCCTGCTACACTGTCGATCATGCTTTGGAAATTTGTTGGGGGTAAGGTACAATGAAGACTTTAACTTTCTAGAAATGAAAATTATGCGATAATTTCCAATTCACTGACAGTGGTAGGCCTATTGCTTCTTAATTTTACTCTAATAAATAGAACAAACAGAAAGCATTAAAGAGAAAACAGCGCAAGTGACCAGCAAGGCACACAGTAAGGAAAACTTTAAGTTTAAGTAATGGAAGTAGTGTGTTGTAGGATTCCTAATTTTTTTTGGGGGGGAGGGGGGGGCGGGCCTAAATCATTCACATTTACATTTAGTTTGTAGGAGTGGGGAGGCAGTAGTATAGGGCATGGAATTTACCTGGAATTTTCTCATTTATTGATATTATTTTGGATATTTTCAGGCAAAAGACCTTAAAATAAAATGTTTTTGAAGAAGGGGTGGGACTGAAACTACTGAGTTCTAACAACCTGTTCAGTAAACACTGTTATGGTAAACAAATTTTGTGCTAATTGCATAAGCTGTTGTTGTGAATACAAATGCTCACAGGGCTAAGCTGTGATAAGTCTGCCAATTCACTACAGGGTACTTGGAAATTTGACAATATTGAAACTAGTGTAATCGATGCCTCAAGACATTGAACTATATTTTAATAATATGTCAAAAGTTGAAATTTTCTTCATTACCTTAAAATTAATACTCACCTTTAGTTTTAGAAAATAGAAGCATACACAAGAGTGTTTTTAAGTATTACTGCCTTTCATAGATCATAAATATTGATAATGTTATTGGGAAAAGGAACTATGTAGTTAAACCCTTAATATTTTTTCTTCAGTAAAAGCTTAATCTTAGGATTCTCCAGTTGGGATAGTTTCCCTTTAATCTCTGAATACTTAGTGCACCCTAGTCTTCTTGAAAATAGTGTCATTGTAGGACATTTAATATTAGGGGCTAAGTCATTCAACTCTCTTTTATAGATATGGGTAGGGAGGGGGTGGCAGGGGTATATTCTTAAGTTTTCTAATTTTCTGATGTCATTAAAAATGTTTCCAAAGGGGAGACATTCCCCAAGAATCATATTTTGTGTTGAGGGAATCGAGTGTGGGATGAGGGCTGCTACTACAAAGCTTCCTCTAACCAGCTCAATTAACACAGTTTAAGTCGAAAAAAATTGAATTTGCTGTCATTTTCCTGAAAAGTGTTGCTATCGATAGGAGCATTGTACAGGGCTCAGCTAGACATGATAGGTCTGGCAATGCCCTGGAAGGCAGTTGAAATTTTGACAAATACTGATTCAAATCTTCAAAGTGAAAATGATGTAATCAATGTCTCAAGACATTAAAGCATGTTCTATTTTCATAACCATTGGTCAAAAGTTGAGATTATCAACTGATTTCCTTAAATTTAATGTTCCGCTTCAATTGCAGAATGGAAGTACACACAAAGAAAGTTTCTTGAATACTACTGCCTGCTTCACTGTAGATCATGCTTTGGAATGTTATTGGTGGTAAGGTACAATGCAAACTTTAAGATTTAACTTTCTAGAAGTGAAATTTATGGGACAATTTGCCAGTGCACTGAAAATGGTAAGTGCTTCTTAATTTTTACTCCAATAAATAAAACAAACAAAAAACATTAAAGAGAAAACAGCCAGTGACCAGCATGGCAGACAGTAAGGAGAACTTTAAGTTTAAGTAATGAAAGTAGTGTGTTGAAGGATTCCTAAGTTTTTTTTGGCTAAACCATTTACATTTAGTTTGTAGGAGAGGGGAGGCAGTACGTGGTATAGGGCAAGGCATTTACTGGAGTTTTCTAATTTATTGGTATTATTTGGGATATTTTCAGACAAAAGACCTTAAAATAAAAATTTCCTGAAGGTGGGGTGGGACTGGAGCTACAGAGTTCTAACAACCTGTTCAGTAAACACTGTTTATGGTAAACAAATTTCGTGCTAATTGCATAAGCTGTTGCTCTTAATACAAATGCTCTACAGGGCTAGGCTGTGATAGGTCTGTTAATTCACTACAGGGTCCATACTGGAAATTACGATTTTTCACAGAAAGATATTTGGCGTATGAAATTGTACACAAAAAATTTGGCGTATGGTGTACCTCAATATTCCAAGGTAAAATACAACTTCTGGCGTGGCGCATCAATGAATTCCTTTCATGAATTGAGCTTGAGGTTTGTTGGTTACAAACTTACAATACACGTACACGGCACATTAACACAAGTTTGGTCATTTTTATTTGGCGTAATATTGTTGGCCTATAAAAAAAATCAATGTTCAGGCCGGCGGATGAATAGCAAATTCCAGAACATATATTTTGGTGGAAATCTTTGGCGTATTACAACCACACTTTCCAGTATGGTACAGGGTACTTGGAAATTTGACTATATACTAAAACTCATGTAATCGATGTCTCAAGACATTGAACTATGTTTAATAATTCACAAACATTTGCCAAAGGTTGAAACTTTTGCTGATTACCTTAAATTTAATACTCAGGTTTAGTTGTAGAAAATAGAAGCATACATAAAAAGTTTTTTAAGTACTACTGCCTTTCAGAAATCATACTTATCAATAATGTTGTTGGGAAAAGGAACTGTACAGTTAGACCCTTACATATTTTATCTTCAGTAAAAGCTGAATCTCAGGATTTTCCAGTTAGGATAGTTTGCCTGTATACTCAGAATAATTAGTGCAAGTCTTCTGGAAAATAGTGTCATTGTAGGATGTTTAATATTGAGGACTAAGCCATTCAACTCTCTTTTATAGATATGGGTGGGGAGGGGGTGGCAGGGGTATATTCTTAAGTTTTCTAATTTTCTGATGTTGTTAGAAATGTTTCCAAAGAGGAGACATTCCCCAAGAATCATATTTTGTGTTGAGGCAAGGGCATGTGGGATGAGGGCTGTTGCTACAAAGCTTCCTCTACCCAGCTCAATTAACACAGTTTATGTTGAAAAAATTTGAATTTGCTTTAATTTTCTTGAAAAGTGTTGCTATCGATAGAAGCATTGTACAGGGCTCAGCTTAAGCCGTCATAGGTCTGACAATGCCCTACAAGGGAGTTGAAATTTTGACAATTACTGGTTCAAATCTTCAAAGTGAAAATAATGTAATCAATGTCTCAGGACATTAAAGTATGATTTATTTTCACAAACATGGTCAGCAGTTGAGATTATCACTCATTTCCTTAAATTTAATGTTCTGCTTCAATTGCAGAATGGAGGTAAACGCAAAGAAAGTTTCTCGAATACTACTACCTGCAAGTTTTTTTTTTTTTTTTCAAGTTTCATAAACTTTATTTCAGGCTCTTTCACCTGATGACGAGATTCATATAATATACGTACATACAATCATAATAAAAAAAGAAAGAGACTGTGGGGTGATTACAGAAAGCTTGCGAAAGCTTGTAAAGGTAAACACCCCGAGAGAACACAAAGTAAGAATACATGTAGACCACATAAAGAACACAACACTGGAAAAAACACAAGAACTAACAGAAAATCAAAAAGAACTAAAGGAGAAAAGGCAAATACTATATGTATGTGACATTACTGCAAATGAATAAAATACTCTTTAAGCTTACGTTTAAAAGTATAAATGGATCTACTATCTTTTACATCTTCGGGGAGTGAGTTCCAAAGCTTGACACCAAGATATCGAACATTACAATGGGAAGAATGGAGTCTACATAGTGGGGTGGAAAGATCACGCGAGTAGCGCGTATCGTGGGAGTGATAATCAGCACGAAAATGAAAGTAGTCTTTAAAAATCAAAGGGCAATTGTCGTGAAGCCAATTATACATAAAGATATTCGTGTAGTATCGGTTGAGATTATAAATAGAAAGAGCCTGCTACACTGTAGATCATGCTTTGGAAAGTTGTTGGGGGTAAGGTACAATGAAGACTTTAACTTTCTAGAAATGAAAATTATGCGATAATTTGCCAATTCACTGACAGTGGTAGGCCTATTGCTTCTTAATTTTTACTCTAATAAATAGAACAAACAGAAAGCATTAAAGAGAAAACAGCGCAAGTGACCAGCAAGGCACACAGTAAGGAAAACTTTAAGTTTAAGTAATGGAAGTAGTGTGTTGTAGGATTCCTAATTTTTTTTGGGGGGGGGAGGGGGGGCGGGCCTAAATCATTCACATTTACATTTAGTTTGTAGGAGTGGGGAGGCAGTAGTATAGGGCATGGAATTTACCTGGAATTTTCTCATTTATTGATATTATTTTGGATATTTTCAGGCAAAAGACCTTAAAATAAAATGTTTTTGAAGAAGGGGTGGGACTGAAACTACTGAGTTCTAACAACCTGTTCAGTAAACACTGTTATGGTAAACAAATTTTGTGCTAATTGCATAAGCTGTTGTTGTGAATACAAATGCTCTACAGGGCTAAGCTGTGATAAGTCTGCCAATTCACTACAGGGTACTTGGAAATTTAACAATATTGAAACTAGTGTAATCGATGCCTCAAGACATTGAACTATATTTTAATAATATGTCAAAAGTTGAAATTTTTCTTCATTACCTTAAAATTAATACTCACCTTTAGTTGTAGAAAATAGAAGCATACACAAAAGTGTTTTTAAGTATTACTGCCTTTCATAGATCATAAATATTGATAATGTTATTGGGAAAAGGAACTATATAGTTAAACCCTTAATATTTTTTCTTCAGTAAAAGCTTAATCTTAGGATTCTCCAGTTGGGATAGTTTCCCTTTAATCTCTGAATACTTAGTGCACCCTAGTCTTCTTGAAAATAGTGTCATTGTAGGATGTTTAATATTAAGGGCTAAGTCATTCAACTCTCTTTTATAGATATGGGTGGGGAGGGGGTGGCAGGGGTATATTCTTAAGTTTTCTAATTTTCTGATGTCATTAAAAATGTTTCCAAAGGGGAGACATTCCCCAAGAATTATATTTTGTGTTGAGGCAATCCAGTGTGGGATGAGGGCTGCTGCTACAAAGCTTCCTCTAACCAGCTCAATTAACCCAGTTTGTCGAAAAAAATTGAATTTGCTGTCATTTTCCTGAAAAGTGTTGCTATCGATAGGAGCATTGTACAGGGCTCAGCTAGACATGATAGGTCTGACAATGCCCTGCAAGGCAGTTGAAATTTTGACAAATACTGATTCAAATCTTCAAAGTGAAAATGATGTAATCAATGTCTCAAGACATTAAAGTATGTTCTATTTTCATAACCATTGGTCAGAAGTTGAGATTATCACTGATTTCCTTAAATTTAATGTTCCGCTTCAATTGCAGAATGGAAGTACACACAAAGAAAGTTTCTTGAATACTACTGCCTGCTTCACTGTAGATCATGCTTTGGAATGTTATTGGTGGTAAGGTACAATGCAAACTTTAAGATTTAACTTTCTAGAAGTGAAATTTATGGGACAATTTGCCAGTGCTTTGAAAATGGTAAGTGCTTCTTAATTTTTACTCCAATAAAAAAAACAAACAAAAAACATTAAAGAGAAAACAGCCAGTGACCAGCATGGCAGACAGTAAGGAGAACTTTAAGTTTAAGTAATGAAAGTAGTGTGTTGAAGGATTCCTAAGTTTTTTGGCTAAACCATTCACATTTAGTTTGTAGGAGAGGGGAGGCAGTATGTAGTATAGGGCAAGGCATTTACTGGAGTTTTCTAATTTATTGGTATTATTTGGGATATTTTCAGACAAAAGACCTTAAAATAAAAATTTCTTGAAGGTGGGGTGGGACTGGAGCTACAGAGTCCTAACAACCTGTTCAGTAAACACTGTTTATGGTAAACAAATTTCGTGCTAATTGCATAAGCTGTTGCTCTTAATACAAATGCTCTACAGGGCTAGGCTGTGATAGGTCTGTCAATTCACTACAGGGTCCATACTGGAAAGTACGACATTTCACAGAAAGATATTTGGTGTATGAAATAGTACCCCAAAAATTTGGCGTATGGCGTACCTCAATATTCCCAGGTAAAATACAACTTCTGGCGTGGCGCATCAATGAATTCCTTTCATGAATTCAGCTTGAGGTTTGTTGGTTACAAACTTACAATACACGTACACGGCACATTTACACAAGTTTGGTCTCGTTTTATTTGGCGTAATATTGTTGGCCTATAAAAAAAAATCAATGTTCAGGCCAGCGAATGAATAGCAAATTCCGGAACATATATTTTGGCGGAAATCTTTGGCATATTACAACCATACTTCCAGTATGGTACAGGGTACTTGGAAATTTGACTATGTACTAAAACTCATGTAATTGATGTCTCAAGACATTGAACTATGTTTAATAATTCACAAACATCTGCCAAATGTTGAAATTTTTGCTCATTACCTTAAATTTAATACTCAGGTTTAGTTGTAGAAAATAGAAGCATACATAAAACGTTTTTTAAGTACTACTGCCTTTCAGAAATCATACTTATCGATAATGTTGTTGGGAAAAGGAACTGTACAGTTAGACCCTTACATATTTTATCTTCAGTAAAAGCTGAATCTCAGGATTTTCCAGTTAGGATAGTTTGCCTGTATACTCAGAATAATTAGTGCTAGTCTTCTGGAAAATAGTGTCATTGTAGGATGTATAATTTTAAGGGCTAAGCCATTCAACTCTCTTTTATAGATATGGGTCGGGAGGGGGTGGCAGGGGTATATTCTTAAGTTTTCTAATTTTCTGATGTCGTTTTTAAAGAGAAGACATTCCCCAAATATCATATTTTCTGTTGGAGCAAGAGAGTAGGATGATGGCTGTTGCTACAAAGCCACTTCTACCCAGCTCAATTAACACAGTTTATGTTGAAAAAATTTGAATTTGCTTTAATTTTCTTGAAAAGTGTTGCTATCTAGAAGCATTGTAAAGGGCTCAGCTTAAGCCGTCATAGGTCTGACAATGCCCTACAAGGGAGTTGAAATTTTGACAATTACTGGTTCAAATCTTCAAAGTGAAAATGATGTAATCAATGTCTTAAGACATTCAAGTATATTCTATTTTCATAAACATTGGTCAGCAGTTGAGATGATCACTCATTTCCATGAATTTAATGTTCTGCTTCAATTGCAAAATAGTAGTACACACAAAAAAAAAGTTGCATACTACTGCCTGCTACACTGAAGATCATGCTTTGGAAAGTTATTGGGGGTAAGGTACAATGAAGACTTTAAGATTTAACTTTCTAGTTCTAAGTAAAATTTATGGGATAATTTGTCAGTACACTGAAAATGGTAAGTACTTCTTAATTTTTACTCCAATAAATAAAATGAACAAAAAACATTAAAGGAAAAAAAAGCCAGTGACCAACAAGGCACACAGTAAGGAGAACTTTAAGTAATTTAAGTAGAGAGTTGGAGGATTCCTAATTTTTTTTTTGGCTAAACCATTCACATTCACATTTAGTTTGTAGGAGAGGGGAGGCAGTAGTACAGGGCATGGAATTCACCTGGAATTTTCTCTTTTATTGATATTACTTGGGATATTTTCAGACAAAAGACCTTCAAATAATTTTTTTTAAAGGTGGGGTGGGACTGGAGCTACAGAGTCTAGTTAGCAACCTGTTCAGTAAACACTGTTTATGGTAAACAAATTTTGTGCTAACTACATAAGCTGTTGCTGTGAATACAAATGCTCTACAGGGCTGAGCTGTGATAGGTCTGTCAATTCCCTACAGGGTGTTTGGAAATTTAACCATATTAAAACTCATGTAATCGATGTCTCAAGACATTGAACTATGTTTAATAATTCACAAACATTTTCCAGAGGTTGAAAATTTGGCTGATTACCTTAAAATTAATACTCAGGTTTAGTTGTAGAAAATAAATGCATACACAAATGAGTTTTTTGAGTACTACTGCCTTTCATAGATCTTGATTATTGATAATGTTGTTGTGGAAAAAGTACTGTGTAATCCTTTGTAATCCTTTTTTCTACAAAGTTTTCTCAGTGAAAGAGAAGCCTACCAGGAGTCCTACACAATAAAACCCGCAAACACAATGAGGGTAGCATCAGTAAAGCAACTTACTAATTGATAAATCTTATTAAGTTAGCACCATTTTTGTCAAGCATATAGATAAAATAAAACCCTCATTATTTTTAATGTATTATTTTCATATGAAAAGCTTGTACAAGCTTAACTATTTGGTGATCTTAGAACCAGATATAAATTCTAAATCTGGCACACATATAGGCGAGATAAATATATCCATATTTAGACTTTTCTTACTTTTACTTTTTTTTACTTACTTTTAGTAAAGGATGTGGTGATGAACTAGTATCTGCAAAAGAAGTTTTAAATACACCATCCAGAGACCTGAAAAATGCAAACAAGGTATACTGTGCAAGATACAATCCAACTATCCCCTAAAAGAAAAACTCTAGTCGGCCTATAATCACCTTACATACACAGAAAAATCCTGACTATGAAAACTTAAGGTTTTTTAACATTGATCCTTTACACTACATGAAATTTGACTTTTCTTTAGGCCAATAAAACTCAGGGCGGTTAATTCCCACGCAATCAGCGTGAGAGTCACACATTATGGCGCAATCTCATGCTCTCATGATGAAGCATCAGTTTCTCAATGCAATGTCTCAACAATTCCACTCTAATGTAATACAGCCCGGGAGGCCTCGGAATTTCTAATTTTTCTTAGGCCTATTTTTAATGTGAACAAAAAATTTGTGGGAAGATAAAACAGCTGAAAACTGGGTATCAGGACATGCAGTAATGAGGTACAGGAAGTGCCATTTCCTGCAGTCTAGGGGTATTTTTTACAAAAAAGTAGTAATGCCGAAATGCTCCACGCGAACCGATGGTCACGCTTTGCGTCAGTACTCCTCCCAGCGAATCTCACTCTTGCCAGTAACTAAAAGTTGACAGCCCTTTATAACTATAACTCAAGGTACCCCTACTAGCATTCATCAACTGAACTACTGCAAAGGGCTAAATTACATATTCATTTCAACTCTTTCCACTACTCATAATGTTAGTGCGATTCAAAGACAATATTTTGACTGTTCTTAGCAAATATCTTCAGTTCTGGCACATTCACAGATATCAAGGAATAAAACTAATATCAACCCCTATATATGCTACCATAAGGTTGAATGCTTTTAATGAATCAAAAATATAAAGGAAATGATTACTCACCAAGTACACATACAGTAAATATCACAGCTACCAGAAAATCATCTTCTTCACTTGTATGTTGTAGAGGGAATGAGTGCAGAAAGGTAATGCAATTGCGTATACGTAATTTGGTCCAGAGAGACAAATTCATGGCAAAGACGAGTAACGGAATATGAAGGAAGTACAATATCTAACTTATTTTTTCTTTAGTATTTTGGGTGGAGAGTACATAGAATGTATATACCTAAATCGACTTTAAAAAGCTCCCAATCCTCTGAGCTCAGTAGTGAATTCTTAATGCCTCACAGCCGTTCAGTTCAACTTCCCAGCCACTGATATTGTTTGATTACCAATCAAAATAATCACCCGTCATTTTCTTCGCAGTATGGATGACCTTGATGACAGATATCATTTCATACCAATGTACGGTATACTAATGTGATGTACGTACAATGGCTATTGGCCTATGTCATACAATCATAATGTTCTACATGCAATCATTTACTTTTTGCCCAAATACCACTTCAAAAGTGATGGCAGTATTGATTGACCCTATATATTCACTCAAGTGTAAGTTAATTGTTTGTATGGGGGCTACATACTGTAATTTAACCTTTCAGAAGAGTAATACTCCACCACCTCTCCTAGTACCACAGACGACCTTGAAAATACCAATTGTTTATACATGTACAGTATACTCATAATGTATATACCTCCAGTGATGTTTAAAAGTTATAACAATTGCTTCCTCTTGGCTATGTTGTGAATTATATCTCACAACCATTCAGCTCAACTTTCTAGCCAATCCTAAAGTTTGATTACCAATTAAAATAATCATCCATCATTTGTCCTCACAGCATTGGTGACCGTGACAATAACATTTCACACCAGTGTATACTAAAGTGATGTACCTACAATGGCTACTTAATTCACCTCCTGGCCTATGTCATGCAATCATAATGTTCTACATGCAATCATTTACTTTTTGCCCAAATACCACTTCAAAAGTGATGGCAGTATTGATTAACTCTATATATTCACTCAAGTGTAAGTTAATTGTTTGTATGGGGGCTACATACTGTAATTTAAACTTTCAGAAGAGTAATACTCCACCACCTCTCCTGGTCCCACCACAGATGACCTCGAAAATACCAATCATTTATACATGTATAGGGGGGATATCTGTATACCGCCAAAACTGTAGGGTGATGAAATAAAAACAATAAAATACATAAGGATATATTTCCCCTTCTGTCAATTTTCCCTCTCTGACATATACATAGGCCCTTCATGTTATTTCAATGGATCATAATACCTTTGTATATAGCACATTCAGTTATCAACTTTCCAGCCAATCCTCAAGTTTGATTACCAATTAAAGTAATCCATTTCTCCTCACAGCATGGACGACCTTGAAAATAACACTTCATTCCAATACATACTAATATGTACCTTCGATGACTACTTAAACCTCTTAATCATGCTTCCTTTTGCCTTTGTTATGCAATCATAATCTTGTACAGGATGTTATCCACTTTTTTCCCAAATATCATTTCAAAGTGATATTGACTCTATGTTTACACAAGCATTAATTAATTAATGCAATGAGATACCTACAATGACTTACTGAAACCTCTTTATCAATTTTCCTTTGCCGTTGTCATGCAACATAAATGCCTGACAAGCTGTTATCTGCCTGTTCACCCTAAACTCCACTTCAAACAGAAAAAGTGATGGCAGCATTCAAAACCTGTGCATGTTCACTCAAGCATTAATTGATTGTTTGAGTGGTGTGTATGGGACAAAGTGTGAATGAAGGGGGTTTGTCCCATGAATGTTCAAGATTGATATTTGCATTAACATTATATAGAAACATTAGGGGGTACTAAATTTCTACCGCGTAAGGAATGTGTACCCTCTAATGTATATGTCAAACTTGTACAGCACCCTGTATTGTATCAAACGTACACACAAAACACACACACAGCTTCACAACTTTGATGTTGGATAAAGTCCAATATCTCATCTCCCTATGCATTACACATAGAGAGATGAGTTAAAGAGATATTACCCAGTTTTCAAAGTTTCAACCATGCTTCTCACTGACTGGGCATGCTGACACTATAACTTTAAATGTTGCAAGCCACTCTGATTTCTCAATAATATGTGTAAATCAGTCAGACATACATTTCTCTGTAAAGTAATTGCACACACTGAGAAAACACACTCAATAAGGCATACAGTAGATTGTATGATGTGGGTTATCAAACTACTGTAGAGTCCTTGAAAAAAGAGAATGAGCATTGGGAAATGCCAAAAATGTTTCATCTAAGGTGTATGCATGAAGGGATGTTGAATTTCCACAATTAGCTAAAATTACTGAAAGAATATCAACCTTGTAGGAGAGTAAACTAGCCCTCTAAACTTACCCTCTCCTTCACCCACTTGTATTATTCCAGTGAATCCAGAACGTGAGCCCTCAGACCCCTTGGCTATTCCAGCCTGTAGCTGACTAAATATTAGAGAACAGTTTGCAATGACTGGTGGAGGGGTCTCCTGGCCTGTTAAAACAGCAATGAACTGTGATTCATCTATTGGGTCTCTTCCACACCCAATTGTCAAGAAGTCCACACCGTCAACAAGATCAAACTGTTAAGCCCTTCTCTACTGCCAGTAGTATGTCCAAGTTGTGCTCTCAGGTAGAGGTGATGGATATTCCGGGGATGTAAAAGGAAGGCGGAAATCTTCACCAAATGGAACTGAAAAGAAAAATGTGAACACTGCATCACATTTCTGTAGGTTATCATGGCACTTTCATTGTGTCATACACACTATAGTGGCTCTTACTATATTGATGTAAGTTGTCTTCCTCATAAATAAGGGTGTAGAGATGTGTTATAGCCACCAGTTGGGAAGGGGAGGTGGGGGGTATTGGCTGGGGATATTAAGTAATGAAAACTGACAGGTTTATATCAATTTGAATCAATAAGCTCAACTCATCCATTAGTTCTGACAAAATGAAAACCTTCATTCTCTACAAATGGCAGGGTAGAATTTTCAGATTGCAAAATTTGCAGATGAGGTGTTGAAGACCAATTCTATCTCACTAATTTTTACAATGAGGCAGTTGATGGTGAGTCTCATAATTTACAATGTAGTAAATAAATTTCAACTTACGACAGTCCTTCTCGTCTTCACCAGACTCTTCACAGTCCCAGTAGAAATCACAAATATTTCTAGTTGAGACCTCGTAACCATTTTCTGGACAGGTGATAAAACCTAAAGAAAAGAAATTTTATTAAACTGTCAGCTGGCACTTGTAGGCATACTAATCAAAGAAATTATATGAATCCACATTCACTCATTAAGAGACAAACAACAAAGTTGAAACAATTAAAGAAAGATTTTTCATATAACAGTCTAGAGCCTTTAACTATTGCCATACTATGCAACTTACTAATCATCTAATTCCTCAGAAGCAACAGCAATCAACTTATCATGGTATCTTTTCTCTCTGGATTTATAAACCAGCATCTCATAGAGGACTTCATTTCAATTCAAACTGACAGCTATGGTACTCTTTATATTAAACACAGAACCTGTCACACATGATTCTTTGGGGGCAGGTGTACTTAGTAACCCTTCTTCTTTATAAGCATTACTGATAAGACAGGCTTATCCCATCAATCATTTTTACAAATATTAGAACTTAAAGTATATAGGACTAATGCTCTACATATATGCATCTAAAATATGCATGATGTCACAACTTCTTCACAAAATTTCATTAAGCCCGAAAATGATCAGGGACAACTGCGCCTACAGCCATAACAATAAGAAAGCATAAACTCAATCAGCAAACACAGAAATTTCAAGCTGTTGTTGTAGGTTCAAATCCTATGTGAAAAAATAATCCAAACTGTTGCATTCCTTGCTACTGTAGGTTTCTGGTAAGAGTACAAGATTTGGGCTACCAGGCTAATGTGAAGGGTGAATTCCACTCTTCCAATAAAATCGAAAACATTCTAGATGATAGGCTTCCAAAAGCATACTATCCCCTTTTCTTCCTTGTTTTGTTAATTAAGTTAGTAATCAGTAAGCATTTTTGTTTCTAAAATCTGTGATAATTTATGAGAGCATGCAATACTATCACTTGGTTTTCCAACCTGGTGAAGAGGTGACAGTGATTGAAAAGCCACTTGCAGTGATGGAGCCATCAGTTTGGAAAACTATCCAAAGCTCGCTCCCAGGTGTTTCAAAGTTAGTTGCATACAGGTCATCCAGCCTTCTGGTTAGTGCTGCCAAGCCTGTTTCATCACTGGGAGTAAGACTCTATCCAATGAAGACAAAGTCAAAGTTTTGCTCCAAGTCAAAGTCGTTAACCACCACAGAAAACTTGCTGTCTGGTTCCCCTTTGAAGATCCATGCCAGGATAGTGCTATCATTGTAGTTTGTCTCTGGATAGCCAGGAGATGTTAAAGACCTTCTGAGCCCAACCAGAAGAACATCTTTTGACAGAGGAAAAATTTCTATTTAGCTTATGTTCATGTAACACAGGAATGAAAATGAACATTGGATGCTAGCAATTCTTTTTGGTCAAAGCCAAATTACTTACTTATTTGTGAATGGCTTTAAGAAACACACATAAATGATTGCAAACTAAACAGCATTGCACTTCACAACAATTGTATCAGACAGGGAATATAGTGCTTAAATTTGCTGCACTGGTGCAGGGAATAAGCTCCCAGATAGCAATCCAAAGACCCAAAAAGGGTGTAACAGGGTGGGAAAACAATGATGAAGTTTTCTCTGATCATGGTAACTAAACTAGAAAAGAAATTTGTATTTACCGCATTCCCTTTCATCGGAGTAATCTGAGCAGTACACATCTTGGTTGCAAACTGCAGACTCAGGTACTTCTCTGCCATCGCAAGTTCGGGATACTGTTATAAAACACAATCAGAAGAAACATTGATACACAGACTTATCATTCAAAATGGAAGCACTTTTTATAACATATCACTTCAAGTTTAGCTTAAAGTTTAGCTCCACCAATGCCTGTTCTAACCTTGGTTCTGGAATCACTGATATCTTAGGCCAGAAAAACATCTTTGCAGATCACATTAAATACCTTTGTAAGCCAAATTATATAGGCCAAAAAGAATGGTCCATGTAGTACGAAAGAAGACTCACATACACATATGAAAATATCTAGAATTTGTAGACTGCACCACTTTCTAAAAAGGAAAAATAATGTAAACAAGAAGGCAATCCAAGGAGTCGCAAATCTCATCTCCCCCATATTCCCTGCATTCCTTGGGGTTAAGAAAATTTCCCAACATAGTGATAAGCAAATAATGACAAAGGACCACTTTTACACCATTTAAACTTTCATCTCGAACTAAAGCAACTAGAGTGAACTCTTTCAAATTATGTCTCATCTTTCTCTACTTATAATGAGGTTTTATGATCTCTTCTAACTGATATGCACATAATGGGTAAAAACCAATTTTAGATCATTTGAAATTTTCACCTCTTGATTTTTGCTCTATGAAAATAATGACTACGTATGCAAAAGTTTTAATGGTCAGGTACCTAACCACCAAATTTGATCATGATTGAACCTACAGTTTATGACGGCTTTGAAACAATTTTTTGCAAAATTTAGGCAAAATTTTGAGATTTGACCTACATTTTGACCTTTGACCCCACCCTCAGCAACCAAAAAGCACTATTTTATATATAACCTTATTAGTCCTAACATATCATATGATTTTATTAATTTCCTATCATACTGATATATGGATGCACATAATGGCAGAAAAGAAAAAAATCTATTTTGAGCAAATTTCTTCTTTGACCTATGATGTCATCATCAATGCATGCACAAGTTTTCATTGTTAGATACCTACCCTACAAGTTTCAATTTGATCCAACTTACACTTAAGGAGAATTAACAACACATTTTTTTTTTTTGCTCACACACTCACACAAAACACACACACTCACACAAAACACACACACAGCTTCACAACTTTGATGTTGGGTAAAGTCCAATATCTCATCTCCCTATGCATTACACATAGAGAGATGAGTTAAAGAGATATTACCCAGTTTTCAAAGTTTCAACCATGCTTCTCACTGACTGGGCATGCTGACAATATGTGTAAATCAGTCAGACATACATTCCTCTGTAGAGTAATTGTGCACACTGAGAAAACACACTCAATAATGCATACAGTAGATTGTATGATGTGGGTTATCAAACTACTGTAGAGTCCTTGGAAAAAGAGAATGAGCATTGGGAAATGCCAAAAATGTTTCATCTAAGGTGTATGCATGAAGGGATGTTGAATTTCCACAATTAGCTAAAATTACTGAAAGAATATCAACCTTGTAGGAGAGTAAACTAGCTCTCTAAACTTACCCTATCCTTCACCCACTTGTATTATTCCAGTGAATCCAGAACGTGAGCCCTCAGACCCCTTGGCTAATCCAGCCTGTAGCTGACTAAATATGAGAGAACAGTTTGCAATAACTGGTGGAGGGGTCTCCTGGCCTGTTAAAATAGCAACGAACTGCGATTCATTTGTTGGGTCTCTTCCACACCCAAATGTCAAGAAGTCCACACCGTCAACAAGATCAAACTCGTAAAATGTGAAGTTAGTTGTTAAACCTTCCTCTACTGCCAGTGAGTATGTCCAAGTTGTGCTCTCAGGTAGAGGTGATGGATATTCCGGGGATGTAAAAGGAAGGCAGAAATCTTCACCAAATGGAGCTGAAGAGAAAAATGTGAACAACGCATCATATTTCTGTGGGATATCATGGCACTTTCATTGTGTCATACACACTACAGTGGTTCTTAAAATGTTGATGTAAGTTTTCCACATCACAAATACAGGTGGAGGGACATCAAATGATAAGTCAACAATTTCTCATCAGCTAGTAATGTATCTTTCACTATTCTGAGTAGTGATGTAGCTGCCAAGTGGGGAGGAAGGATGAAAGGCTAGAGGTGACAGTAATCTAATCTGATAGGGTGATGTAATTTACTAACAATAAGCTTAACTCATTCATTAGTTGTAACAAAAAGGAAACCTACAATGAAACAATCTCCATATATGGCAAACACATAATCTTGCATTGTAGAACAATTCTATTGCACAAATAATTACAATGAGGCAGTTGATGGAGAGTCTCATAATTTACAATGTAGTAAATAAACATAAACTTACGACAGTCCTCGTCTTCACCAGACTCTTCACAGTCCCAGTAGAAATCACAAATATTTCTAGTTGAGACCTCTTTACCATTTTCTGGACAGGTGATAAAACCTGAAAAAAAAAAAAAATTTATTAAACTGTCAGTTGGCACTTGTAGGCATACTCATCAAAGAAGTTATATGAGTCCACATCACTCACTAACAGACAAACAACAATGTTGAAACAAAGAAAGGTTTTTCATATTGCAGTCTAGAGACTTGAACTTTTACCATACTATGCACCCTACTAACCATTTAATTCCTCAGAAGCAACAGGTATCAAATTTATATTGTTTTCCTTTCTCTCTGGATTTATAAACCATCTCATAGAGGACTTCATTCCAATTCAAACTGACAGACATGGTACTCTTTATATTAAACACAGAACTAGTCACATATGGCTCTTTAGGGGCAGGTGTACTTAGTTAACCTTCTATTTTATAAGTATTAGTAATGAAATAGGCTTATTACATCATTCATTTTTACAACAAATATAAAAATCTTAAGGTATGGCCTAATGCTCAATGTATATGCTTCTAAAACATACATGATTCCACAAGTTCTTTACAAAATTTCACCAAGCCAGAAAATAAGCAGGGACAACTGGGCTTACAGTTATAACAATAAGAAAGCATAAACTCAATCAGCAAACATAGAAATTCTAAGCTGCTGTTGTAGGAATTCATATCCCATAGTAACAAAATGATCCAAACTGTTGCATTCCTTGTTGTGATGTACTTTTTTGATAAGAGAACTACAAGATTTGGGCTGCCATGTTAATGTGAGGGGCAAATTTGACTCTTCCAAAAAAATGGAAAACATACTAAATGATAGGCTTCCAAAAGCATACTGTCCCCTTTTCTTCCTTGTTTTGTTAATTAAATTTATAATCAGTAAGCATTTTTGTTTCTACTCTCTGTGATAATTTACGAGGGCATGCAATATATCATTTGATCTCCCTACCTGGTGAAGAGGTGACAGTGATTGAAAAGCCACTTGCAGTGATGCAGCCATCAGTTTGGAATACTATCCAAAGCTCACTCCCAGGTGTTTCAAAGTTAGTTGCATACAAGTCATCCAGCCTTCCAGTTAGTGCTGCCAAGCCTGTTTCATCACTGGGAGTAAGACCGCATCCAATGAAGACAAAGTCAAAAGTAAATTTGCTCCAAGTCAAAGTCATTAACCGCCACAGAAAACTTGCTGTCTGGTTCCCCTTTGAAGATCCATGCCAGGATAGCACTATCATTGTAGTTTGTCTCTGGATAGCCAGGAGATGTTAAAGTCCTTCTGAACCCAACCGGAAGAACATCTAATGACATAAGAGGAAAAATTTCTCTTCAGTTTTTGTTCATGAAATAAAGGAATAAAAGTTAAAATTGGGTGCCAGCAATTATTTTCTGTCAGATCCAAATTCCTTAGATATTTGTGAATGGCTGTAAGAAACACACATAAATGTAAAGATTGACAAACTAAGAGCATTTCACTTTTCAACAATAGTAACAGACTGGGGATATAAAGCCTAAATTTGCTCCACGGGGGGAGGGGGGAGGGGAGGGATAAGCTCCCAGATAGCAGCCCAAAGCCCCCAAAAGGTAAACAGGGTGGGAAAGCATTGGTGAAGTTTTCTCTGATCATGGTTACCAAAAAAGATAAAAAATTTGCATTACCACAGTCCCTTTCATCAGAGTAATCCAAGCAGTACACATCTTGGTTGCAAACTGCATACTCAGGTACTTCCCTGCCATCGCAAGTTTGGGATACTGTTATAAAACACAGTCAGAAGAAACATTGATACACAGACTTACCATTAAAGTTAAATTACTTTTTATAAAATATCACTTGATCTTACAGTTTAGCTACACCAAAGCTTGTTCTACTCTGGATTCTTGACGTCAGTGATGTTCAGGACCAGAAAAACATCTCTGTATAAACACAATTAAATACCTTTGTAGACCCAACTATATTTGCTGAAAAAAGTGATGTTCAAGTGGTACAAAAGAATCTTATAAACACTTATAAAAAATATCTAGAATTTGTAGACTGCGCCAGTTTTTATAAAAAAAACTAGCACCATGGATAAAAGATCTTAGTACTTAACTACTCCAAGTTCCATCCATATTACCTCTCAATGTAAAAGAAGAGCAAATTAAAACAATACCTCTTACTGTGTACACACCACTCTGACTGGTCAAAATATGAGCTTATCAGTGAGATGTAAATTTCACTCTAGAGTAGATAAACCTATTTCAGGTTACTCCAAGTCTACAGCATTTTATATGTGTCTTTCATGGGTAATCAGAGCTATTTTATGTGAAAACCTGCATTCTCCCTAAATTTTGCCACAGGTTTGCCACAGGTTTGCCACAGGTTTTTAAAGATTTTACATTAAAAAGTGTGGAATTAAAACCATGTGTTAACAAACAAATTTGAGACAAAACCTGTGGCATGAAATTGAAAGCAAGAAAATGTGTGTTCCCCTTTGTCAAACCTGTGTCCAAATATGCAGGTTTGCCATGTTTCACCCATGAAGACCTGTGATTTCTTTTGTTTTTCATGCATAATACTGCATCCTTACAGGCACAGGTTGGCATACATTGTTTTATGGTGCACTCCAGGTCTTCAAGTATAGCAGGGTATAAAGTAGTGTTACAGTGGCCCGTCCGCCATGGGTTCCAGAACTACAAACCACAATAAAAAAAGGAGAGGAGGCTTCCTTCGAAGTAGTTCCAGTATAATTTAAATTAAAACCTGTGCTTTCAGGTAACAAAAACAACGGTGAAGCAATTGAGAATTCAGGAAGGGGAAAATAATATAAATGAATTACTCACGAATGACTCTTCCTGGTACAAAAATTATCAAAGTCCAAAGAATAATATCCAATTATACAACGGGACCGAGAAGACCGAGACCCTCACACCTTGGCAGCCAGGACAGCTCTAACTACACATAAGAAATCAAGAACCCATCCCCTAAACCAACACAAAAGATAAATTGCTGCCCAGCTAGCCAGGTGTAACAAACAATGGGTCTACATTACTAACTTACTTAAGGCAGAGCAGTGTAATGGAATGAAGCAATGAAATGAATTGGAATGGTTTTGTTAGTCAATGGATGAAAATGCAAGGGTTAGTGTTGGGCCCTGGATGAAAAGGTGAAGATGGATGAGAATGTATGACAGGTGAAATGGATTGTTAGTAACACTGCCCCCCTTCCTCAAAAACTCGACCCCGAGTCCTTTTAACATTAAATATAGGCTTCAAACTCATAACATATTTTTAGGGGTAGGCAGTAGGAGGCACATTTGCAATACACAATATATACATTATTTACACACAACGCACCATTTGTAAGAAAAGTCCATTTCATATATGTCTCCACAATCCACTGAAACAGCAATCAAAATTTGTACTGCTCACATATAACATAAAAGAGTCATAATTAGTTCATATCTGAAAAGGGTAAATGTTCAGAGGTTGTCCAAACTATAGGGTATAATATCCTAGCTTTACTATCCGGCACTCCGACCATGTAGACAGCGTTGATAGATGGCTACGAAGAATAAGGTCGAGTAGTTCACGCATGTCACACTTCCTGCACAACAGGCATTCTGTACCACTTGTAAAGTTTACCCACTAATACATATCGTAGTCTTTTGTCCATGCAGGCATACGTCTAATTCGCCTCTGAGGCACTGCATCGGGGTCTGCAGAAGTGGAAAGAGGTAAATGTTCCTGATCATAGTCTAGTTCGACTTCTTCTGCATTGCCAAATGGCATATCAAAAGTTTCCCTGAAGCTACCTGTGGCGGAGCGGAATAACATGGCTTAAGTCTATCAAAGTGTACCAGAAATTTTTTTCCATTGTCCAGTCTCTTTATTTGATAAACAGCATCTGAGACCCGCTTCGAAATTTTGCATGGTCCTTGCCAAAACTGTTGCAGTTTAGGACTTAGCCCCTTTTTCCTAGCTGGAACATATAGCCAAACATTGTCACCTTCGGCGTAAGGCTGCCCCCACTTTTTCATATCATACAGCTTCTTTTGTCTACGTTGAACATCTCCCAAGTGCTCTCGAACAGTCTGAAAAGATTTCTCAAAACAATTCTGTAATTTTTTTGCATAACTGTCTGAATCATACTCATCTTGTTCCGGTGTCGGACATAACAGATTCAATGGTAAGTTCACTTCCCGACCAAACATTAAGAAATTTGGGCTGTACTTGGTACTTTCTTGCATACTTGATCTGTAAGCAGACATGACCATAGGAAGGTACTCATCCCAGTCATTTTGTTCCTCTTTCACGTACATACTTAGCATTGTGGCTAAAGTTCTGTTCAAACGTTCAACGAGGCCATCCGACTGGGGATGATATGCAGTTGTTTTTGTTTTATTAATGTCCAACAATTTACATACTTCTTGGAACAGGCCACTCTCGAAGTTGCGCCCCTGGTCACTATGGATTGAGTATGGTACACCAAATCGGCAAAAGAATTCTTTCACTAGTACATCAGCACAAGTAACAGCCTCTTGATTCGGGAGGGCGTAGGCCTCAGCCCATTTAGTAAAATAATCAGTTACAACTAGAACGAATTTGTTCCCTCTCTTAGACATTGGCAGAGGTCCCATAATATCAATTGCCACTCTTTCCATAGGAAAGCCCACATAATTAAAATTTGCCAAAGCGGCCCTGGGTCTACGACTGGGTGATTTACGTTTCGCACACTTCGTGCATTGCCGTACCCATAGACCAATGTCCTCTCTATAGCCAATCCAAAAATATTGTTGTTGTACCTTGGCAAATGTACGGACTTGCCCTAGGTGTCCGCCAGTTACTGAACTATGGGCTTTGAGAAACACTTCCTGCCTCATGGCCTTAGGTACTACTATTTGTCTAAATTTTACACCCTGGTTCGGGTTGTCATGATAAAACTCCCGAGATAAAACACCATTTACAAGCTTTAACTGATCCCACAAGAACCAATAAGCCTTTGTTTCCCTACTAAAGGCAGACACATCATGATTACTTGGCCGTAGCCCTTCTTCTAGCCACTGGATTACAGGTTTCAAATGCTGATCGGCTTTTTGGGCAGCTAATAAGTCCCCTTTATCCCCAGCTAAGACCACTGGGGCACAAACCTCCCTGCCCCTCTGCAGCTCCTCAGTCTGGACCATTTCTTCCTTAACAAGTGGCATACGGGAGAGGGCATCAGCATTTCCATGTTGGGTACCAGCTCTGTGGACGATTTCAAAATCGTACTCACTCAAGAATTCTAACCAACGGGCCACTTGACCCTCGGGCTCCTTAAATTGAAACAACCACCTCAAAGAATTGTGGTCCGTTCTGAGAACAAACTTCCTGCCCAACAGGTAATGTCTAAACTGTTTTACAAATTTGACTACTGCAAGAAGTTCTTTTCTAGTAGTACTGTATTTGACTTCAGATTTTGTGAGTTTCTTACTTGCATAGGCAATAACATGTTCTTTGCCATCAGCCCCAACCTGAGACAGTACGGCCCCAATTGCACCATTACTGGCATCTGTATCCAGTACAAATTGTTGAGAAAAGTCTGGATAGGCCAAAATAGGGCTACTAGTCAAAGCCGCTTTGAGATCTCTAAAAGCTTTACTATGCTCCTCAGTCCACCTAAATCCAACTTCCTTTTGCGTTAAATGATGTAGGGGAGCAGCTGTTTGCCCAAAATTCTTGACAAATTTCCTATAGTAACTACACAAACCCAGAAATTTCCTCACCTCCGTGACATTACTTGGAGTGAGCCAATTCTCAATAACCTCTACCTTCTCAGGATCTGTACATATACCTTCACTTGACACGACATGCCCGAGGTACTTTACTTTTCTTTTGAATAGAGAACACTTGGTGGGTTTGAGCTTTAGGTTTGCCCCTTTCAACCGATCAAAGACTTGTTGCAACTTTTCGAGGTGCGAGTCGAATGACTCACTAAACACTATAATGTCATCTAAGTACACCAAGCAAGTCTCCCAGTGAAGGCCAGCCAGAACATTATCCATTAATCTTTCAAAGGTTGCAGGTGCCCCCGTTAACCCAAAGGGAAGAACTTTGTATTCAAAAAGCTGTCTCCCAGTTGTAAATGCAGTTTTAGGGCGATCTTCGGGGGCTACTTCTACCTGCCAGTATCCACTGGCTAGGTCTAAGGTAGAGAACCACTTACTACCTCCTAATGCCTCAAGGCTTTCCTCAATCCTAGTCATGTGGTATGAATCTTTCCTAGTTACCTCATTAAGTTTCCGATAGTCTGTGCAGAAACGGGTGGAGCCATCTTTTTTCCACACGAGCACTATTGGGCTAGACCAGGGGCTAATAGAAGGAGTAATAATGTCAGCATTTAACATTTCTTGAACTTTATTTTCTACCTCAGCCCGCTGAGCCACAGGGAATCGTCTAGCATGTTGCTTAATGGGGGCTGCATCCCCTGTCTCAATATGGTGGAAAACCCTATTCGTCCTTCCCAGCTCCCCCTCAAGGGAGAACACATCCCTGTTCCTTTCCAAAAATTGCCACACCCTTTCCTTCTCACTGTCATCCAAATCTTTGGTACTATGATTAAAAAGCTCACCAATGGGGGAATGGTGTTCTCCATTCGTCCCTCCATTACAGTTCCCAAATTCAACCTCTTCCGAAGGGTGTAGAAGCCCCAAACCTGTCCCTTCGTATACCGTTACAGGCTCCTGCTGTAAGTTCATTACCCGCACAGGTACTTTAGCATTAGTTTTCACTTTAACAAACGTATGAGCAACTAATAAACCCAAGTCTTTTTCTTGGAACTTGGTTGAAACTTCTATGACCTTCTATGACCTCCTTCATATCCGGACAGGGAACATGGATCTTCCCCAGCAAAATCATTTCACTTCCGGGGGAAATGGTAACAGTTTCAGCTAGAGTTACTTTACAACATTTGGTCATTGCTAATTGGTCCTCATGTAATAATTTCACATACTCACTACCAAATTGAAGATATCCATTATGGAGGTCGAGTATTCCCCCATGACCTTTAAGAAAATCGATACCCAGAATCCCAGAATTTACAATATTTGCTACATAAATGGTGTGTTTTGTCCTAACCTTCCCCAAGGCCAAGTTTACTACCCCTTTTCCTTGCACCTTGAGGGGTTCACCCCCAGCTCCTACAAGAGGAAGATTACATGGTTCTAGTGACCTCCTGACTGAGTCAGGCAACAATTGCCATACATCGGCATGCAACAATGTAAACTTAGATCCAGTATCGATCAAAAATTTTACATCAACTCCATTTACTCGCCCATAAGCAAAAATGGTTTGGCCAACAGCCTGAGCCTTGTTTTCGATACCACCCTCGAGTTGGTCATCGGCTCCATGAACAACTCTTCTTAGTTTAACGGTCCCTCGTGGGGGTAATAAGGTTGAAATGAGGGTGGTCCCCCATATTTGCCATACCCTTGTGGGCAATTCCTCCTAAAATGACCTAACTCACCGCAACTCCAGCAACCCCGCCCACGTACGTGGGAACCTTGTACTTCAACCTTATTCTGCATTAACTGTTGGACATTATCATTCAGTTGTGACACTTGCGTAGCTAAATCATTAAGCATTTGTTGCATATGGCTAGTTTCACCTGTTGAAGCTACTAAATGTGGGCCTTTTCTGGAGGCTTCTAATTGCATAATTGCTTCCTCCTCCATTGCAACCTTTAGTGCTGCGTCTAATGACGTGGGTTTACGTCTCCTTACAACCGTACGCTGCACGGCATTATCTAAAGCTTCAATGAAGTAGTCACTACCCAATTCATTCTTTACTTCTGGCGGCATATCGGGATATGCAGCATTAATTAACCTTCTAATATCAGCAGCTAGCTCAACGAGCGGTTCACCCTGCTTTCGCTTACGAATTCGGAGGCGAGCACGGTACAAATCTTTCTGCCCATGTGAACCAAATCGTACTTGAAATAAGTTACACACCTTCTGATAATCTGTCTTAGCAGAGTCCGGCATATCCCTATAGAATTGCACAGCCTCCCCTTGCAACTGCACAAGGAAAAACTGTAATTTCTTGTTCCTTCCATCCATTAACATCACTACACAATTCAAAATGAACTTTGTAATCCTCAAAATTACTCTTGCCATCATAATCTTTAGGCTTAACTACTGGCCTCCTACTGCCTTGACCCCTATCTAAATCACTATCCTTATCCAAAGAATCAAAATTACTCACCCTTGTGTTGGTGAGGAGAGCTGCCCCGTCTTCCTCTTGCCCACCAGGTGTGAGGGCCGGCGAATTAAAAATTGACCCTTCCCGAATTCTCATGCTTCTCTTTTGTATTTCCTTTTCTAACCTCCTTATCTCACTTTTTAATTTTTTTGCAGACTGCATTCTAATGACCTCTTACTGCAATTACAATAATGATAGAACCCTGGATCGAACACTCACAAAATAAATCCACCAGCAAATAGGATACTACACCCCATCTGTACTACCAAAATTTGTTACAGTGGCCCGTCCGCCATGGGTTCCAGAACTACAAACCACAATAAAAAAAGGAGAGGAGGCTTCCTTCGAAGTAGTTCCAGTATAATTTAAATTAAAACCTGTGCTTTCAGGTAACAAAAACAATGGTGAAGCAATTGAGAATTCAGGAAGGGGAAAATAATATAAATGAATTACTCACGAAAGACTCTTCCTGGTACAAAAATTATCAAAGTCCAAAGAATAATATCCAATTATACAACGGGACCGAGAAGACCGAGACCCTCACACCTTGGCAGCCAGGACAGCTCTAACTACACATAAGAAATCAAGAACCCATCCCCTAAACCAACACAAAAGATAAATTGCTGCCCAGCTAGCCAGGTGTAACAAACAATGGGTCTACATTACTAACTTACTTAAGGCAGAGCAGTGTAATGGAATGAAGCAATGAAATGAATTGGAATGGTTTTGTTAGTCAATGGATGAAAATGCAAGGGTTAGTGTTGGGCCCTGGATGAAAAGGTGAAGATGGATGAGAATGTATGACAGGTGAAATGGATTGTTAGTAACAGTAGATTGCATGGAATGGGTGCAACAAGCTACTGCTGTGTCTTCTTCAGTGAAGAATGAGCAATGAGAATTGAAACTGCTTCACCTAAGGTGTATCAGGTAATTTTGACAATTAGCTAGAAGTGAATTTTCTTAGAAGAATATCATGATGGTCAAGCTGGCACACTGTCGTTCAGTCCTCACATTAGCTGAAGGAGTAATAATGTTTCACTCAATAGTATACTAACTACCAAAACTACTGCCAGTAGTAGGATTCACATGTAAGTGCACTTTATTGACTCAGCCACAATATGATTGTAAACACAACTGCTCTGGTGCATATCTATATAAACACATTGTATAGTGTGTGTGACATACTGGACTTCGTCTCTGTTTACACAAGGATGGTAACTAGTGGTCATGTAAGAGTAAATCTGAGGAGTACAGCACTCAGTGGATCTAATGTTAAAAACCTGGGTGCAGATCTAATATCCCCTATTTTCGGCCAAAAAAGGGGGATTTGGGTAGTATTCCTCATCGGCAGAGAAGATCTTAATATGAACCTTGCAGGAGGGTAAACTGAAACTCTGAACTTACCCTCTCCGGAACCAATTTGTACTGTTCCGGTAAATCCTGTACGAGTTCCCTCAGACCCCTTAAAAATCCCTGTTCGTAGTTGAGCAAATAGTAGAGAACAGTTTACAATGACTGGTGGAGGAGTCTCCTGGCCTGTTAAAACAGCGATGAATTGGGATTCATCTGTTGGGTCTCTTCCACACCCAATTGTCAAGAAGTCCACACCATCAACAAGATCAAACTCATAAAATGTGAAGTTAGTTGTTAAGCCCTCCTCTACTGGCAAAGAGTACGTCCATGTGGTGCTTTCGGGCAGAGGTGAAGGATGACCCGGCGATGTAAAAGGATCAGCATAATCTTCACCGAATGGTGCTGAAGAGAAATATGTAAACATTACATCACTTTTTGGTAGGTTATCACAGCACTTTCATTCTGACCATGTTGTGCTAAGCACTGTTTTTTTTTTTTCTAAATATGTGATCTAAGTTGTCCACCTCAAAAACTGGTGCACAGTGACATGCTGTAGCTGGTGGAAGGGGGGGGGGGGGGGTTGGAATAATCGTTCGGAATATAATGTAAGTTGACATATTTAGGTCATTTTAATAATTAATGATAAGCTTAACTTGTTCATTAGTTCTGACAAAAAATAAATCTACAGTGAAACAAATTCTGTACATGGCAAACAAAATATCTGGTAAAATTGTCAGATGATAAACAAAATAAACAGATGACATTTTGAAGGCCACATCTTTCTCTTAAATAGTTACAATAAGGCAGTTGATGGGATGTATTACTAATTTACAATATATTCAAAAAAAATGTCAACATACAACAATCCTTCTCGTCTTCACCAGACTCTTCACAGTCCCAGTAGACATCACAAATATTTCCTGCTGAGATATCTCTACCATTTTCTGGACAGGTGATAAAACCTAAAAAGAAAAGAAATTTTATTAAACTATCTGTTAGTACTGTAGCAAAATCAATAAATAAATTAATAAATAAAAATAGAATTAAATGAATCCATCTTTAATGGCTAAGAGACAAACAACAAAACACCTAAACAAAGATTTCTTTCAGAGACGTAGGCTGCTACCACAATAGGGAAACTAGTACTAAGCTGTCTTGATTTACAAACCTACTGAAGACTTCAAGTTAACTGGATATAGCAGACAAGGCACCCTATCTAACACAGAAAAGGTCACACACAAACACACACACACACACATGGTTCTTCAGGAACAGATGTATTTGATTACCTTTCTAATTTACAAGAACAACTGATGGGACAGGCTTATTCCATCATTCATTTTTACAACAAATACAGAAATCTTATGTTATTGGTTGCGCTTAGGCTGTATGTTCATGATTTCAAAACCAAGATGTCGGCTTCTTTACAGAATGTCATTTAGCTAGAAAATGATCAGGGACAACTGAGCTTACAGTCATACCACTGTGAAACCATAATCTTAACTAGCAAAAGTAGAAATTCTAATCTTTTGTTGCAAGCTAATATCCCATAGTGACAAAATAATCCCAACTTTTGGATTCCTTGTTGTAGTATTGCACTAGCTTGCTTGGTAATTGAGTGCTAACTTGGGCTGCCAGCCAGAGGGTGAAACGTGAATTTCATCTGTCAATGGAATGGTGACATATGCCAGCTTACAGGCCTTGCAAAATGATAATGTTCTCTTTCTTTGCTTGTTTATTCATTCACTTAGTCAATAAGCACCTCTACTTTATTCTCTGTGATCATTTATAAGGGCATTCAAATACTAATATTTGATTTCCGTACCTGATGATGAGGTGACAGTGATTGAAAAGCCTCTTGCAGTGATGGAGCCATCAGTTTGGAATACTATCCAAAGCTCGCTCCCAGGTGTTTCAAAGTTAGTTGCATACAGGTCATCCAGCCTTCCAGTTAGTGCTGCCAAGCCTGTTTCATCACTGGGAGTAAGACCGTATCCAATGTAGACAAAGTCAAAGTTTTGCTCCAAGTCAAAGTCGTTAACCACCACAGAAAACTTGCTGTCTGGTTCCCCTTTGAAGATCCATGCCAGGATAGCACTATCATTGTAGTTTGTCTCTGGATAGCCAGGAGATGTTAAAGTCCTTCTGAACCCAACCGGAAGAACATCTTTCAAATAAGAGGAGAGATTTCCAATAAGTTTGTATGCATGTCATACAAGAAGTATGTGCAAGTAACAGAAACTCCTTCTAAGATAATACTGGGTGCCCTTTCTTATTTCCTCTGAGAGTCAAAGGCAGTACCTAGTCAACTGGCTATTTGACAGACACATCATTACCAAAATTTTCAACATAAGAGCATTTCCCTACACAGCAATGTTAGGGTATGAGGATGGTGCTAGAATTTGCCCACTGATGGGGATAAACTTCCAAACTGGGTGGCTACCTACAGCCCCCAAAGGGGCAAGAGGGCGACAAAAGGATGACGAAGGGGAGCAGTAATAGTAAACACCACGTCCACGATGAGAAGAGACTTTTATACAAAACCATTTCATCTTATCAATCGTTTTGAACAATGCACATATTTGATGTAGCATATAGACTTTAGTCTTGATTTAATGCTTTTGCAGAAAAGTTGACTGGAAGAGTAGGATAGTAAGTGAAGCATGTCAAAAGATTACGAAGGGTAAGCATCTGCATTTGCTAGGTGTAAAAAACATCAATTACTGGGGTGGCTCAACCCTAGCTATCACAGATGAACAAAAATGGTCTATACCTTGCCTGCTTGACAAAACAGTCAACCCTCTCATATTGATTACTGTACCACACAACTACCAGGCTTCGACATATTATTTTTTCAGTTCTTGCCCATATGACTCTAGTTTTCTAAACCCACTTGTTTTAAACCATGGATATGGACTTACCCAATCCAAACCTAAATGGTAATAATGAAAGACTTTAATGGCCAAGTTCCTGCAAAGTTGAATAAAAGCTTGGGCAGTAGTAGTGGGTTTTGTGATTTCAATTGTACGCTTTGCTAACAGTATTTGATTTTTGAAGTTCAGTTTTTCTTTTTCAATTAACAGGTATACGCCCTGCAGACTACGATTTTCAGTATTACACTTGTCCAAGTGTTTTTTCCTTACCCCAGGCTTGGGGGGGGGGGGTGGAAATTTGTGGCAGCCTGCAACTAGTACACAAGAACGATGAAACTAGGGATGAAATTCCCAAGGTTTCAGAATTTGTCTAGGTTACCAGTTAAAAGGAGGGGGAAGGCAGTGCGATTCTGGAGTACTATTGAAGATGTCCCTCCCCCTTAAGGGTAAAAACAAGTGGAGCTTTAGCCACCGACCACTGCTGGGAAAAACACGCTGCTGTTCCTGGTATGGCTACCTGACAAAAGGTGAAAGTTCTCCTATGAATGGGGATGAAGATATATGACACCCACACAGTTTGCACCACCCCAGGTATTGGATGTTTTGTTACTCTGAAGATGCAACCAGTGGAATAACTTTAAAATGGCTTTTGCAAAATATGCAAAGCATTTTGAATTCAAAGTGTCATCAGAAGGCTGTGGTCTGTAAATTCTTAATGACAAATGAAACTGGCCACATGCTGCCTACAAGAGGTTGCTAATTTTTACTTTCTATCCTTCAAGTTGCTTTTTTGGTGTTTCTCTTATAATACCATACACATCACCTAGCATGCCATTGAGTAAGAATCATTCAATGAATGAATCAATCAATCAATCAACCAATCGATCAAAGTCAATAAGATATTACAAAAGCCTAATTTGAAAACATTTTGTTAAATGGGGTTTTTCGGTAGTTAAAGTTGATGAGGTAAGCATGCGCAGGAGCGAGATAAATTCCAAAAGACAAAACATCTTTGGTGTACTTTAGGAGAAATCCAGCTATATAAACAAGAAACAATGGGCAGGGGAATTTAAATCAAGCCATTACATCTAAGTGGTGTATAACAGACATTTGTTGGTGAAATTGCTATGTGAAAAATCTTCCTTCTTTCAATCATAAATATAATTCAATGGACCAATCAGAGAATTTGTACATGTGACATTTCACTTCTTAAGAATGTACATAATGAGCAGGTCCCACCAGTCTATATATAAGTAAGCAATATGAGTCTGTCCATATATTAAATGCTAATGTGTAACCGTGCCATAAAGTTTAGTAAAAGACAGATAGGAAATTAAAATTACCGCAGCCCCTTTCATCAGAGTAATCTGAGCAGTACACATCTTGGTTGCAAACTGCAGACTGAGGTACTTCCCTGCCGTCACATGTTCTGGGTACTATGATGAAAATCAATATCAAAGGAACATCAAATCATAGGAATTTTATATCAGATTTACAGAACTAATTTAAAACTATCACTTTAACTTACAATTTAGCTTCTACCAAAGCCTGTTTAATTCCTTTATTCTGCATATCACTGATATCCACAGCTACACAATTAAATACTTTGCATGCCCAATAACTTACCTCTGCAGACCCAATTATGTATGGCGAAAATTGGAGGGCCAATATAATGTAGTACAACACAACACTCAAATACACTTTAAAATCTGTAGACTGCAATACCTTGTAAAACAAGACTAACGTCATGTAAAACAAATCTACCTAGTTTAACTTCACATTAATTTCATCCATTCTTCCCCCTAGGGCTGTGACCATTTAGCGATTAATCGCTAAACGATCACATGTGTAATAAATGTTTAGTACAAGGCTACCAGCGATTAAACGCAAAATCCGTTTTTCCGTACAAAATAAAATACAATCTGCAGTCATTACAAAAAATTAAATGTTCACTTTAACTCGTTTTGAAAAAGTGAAATACATAATTATACAAATGGCACACATGTAAACATACAACATCAAAGTTGAGCTTCTGTGAGGATCCGTGTTTGAGGTTCATGGAAACTATGTCCCCGGACATCACTAACGCATTTAACATATTCATCATGTTCAAGGGTATGTTTAAAGTCTCTGTGTTGATCATAGGTACTTGCGATTAATCGCTAAATGATCGCAAAATTTTGCGATTAAACGTGTAGTTATTTTGCTAAACGTAAACAGCCCTTCTTTCCCCCTAACTTAAAATG
>JAIZAY010001249.1:0-18056 GCA_029531755.1 Holothuria leucospilota | reverse complement strand
AGGATGAATCCGAGGATGAATGTAGAGGATGAATGTCCGAGGATCGAATGTGGAGGCCATAGAATCCCGCGAATGAATCCGAGGCATGAATGTGAGGAGGAATGGAGGATGAGAATACGAGATGAATAGTGGAGAGCAATCGAGGATCAGAATCCGCGGATGAATAGCTGAGGCATGAAATCCGAGGACCCCGATGATTACGAGGATGAATTCGTAGAGATGGAAACGAAGGGAATGAATAGTCGAGCATGAATACGAGGATGAATCCGAGGATGAATGTGAGGATGAATACGAGGATGAATGTGAGGATGAATCCGAGGATGAATCCGAGGATGAATGTGAGGATGAATCCGAGGATGAATCCTGTGATAGCTTCAAATTGGTGACTTGGACAAAGTAAATTGAGGTGTAACCAACAAACTTTTCCACTACACTACCAAAAGTATACCACCTGACATTAGTCCGAGTAACCCTAAGTGTGGAATTTGGTCTTTCCCTTGTGAAAGTACACATGTACGCCACATAAACGTTTTAGTAGGGTTATCCCAACTAACTTGTGATCAGGTAACGGACCACTAATTCAAGCTTTTTTCTCCGTGGTAAAATATTTCCCGGGACAAATTTAATCCTGAAAAATTTTTTTTTTTTTTTTTTTTTTTTTTTTTTTTAAATGTTTTTTTTTTATTTTTTCTTTTTTATATTTTGTGTTTTTTTAAATCCCTTGATTAGAACAATATTGAGGAACTCGTTTCTGACGATGAACTTTGTAGGACACCATGATACGTCCATCGTAAATACATTTCCTGAGTATCTACATAACTCGTTAATCTCTTCATTACTTACTTCTTAATCTTTCGGAATACGGTGAAACATTCCACGAGGGACATATAACGTCACCACGCATGAGTACGAGGGGTACCTAAGCGACCATAATGCTGTTTGTCATAAAACTGAACGGGGGTCGTTATTGATGCACAGAATTTTTCGACTAGTAGAGGCAGGGAGACTATTCAAATCCTTGGACTGTGTTAGGCAGAAAACTATACTTGTTAGCAGTTAGGGTTTTTTTTTGATTTTTTCCTAGTATAAAGAATGCAAAAGTGTAGGTTATGCATGCCACGAATATTGCGAGTGGGATGCCGAAAAGTCTATCAAAACAGGGATCTGAGCCTTAAACAAAAACACCCTTAGTAAAAAGAATTAGTCTATTTTGCAATACGACGTATTCCGATAACGAAGCAGGAGATCTAGGTCTTTCAGTACAGAAGTCATAGACCCAGGCTCACGTGAAAAGGCACAAGAACTGAATAAAAAACGAGCCGATCTCCTATAATTTCCGATACTCTCCAGCTTATCCTGTCAGTAAATCTGGTGGTGGCATCCACACGCTGCTGGCAACATATTCCACAAAGTAGCGCCGGCAGAACCCCCTTTATGTCATAAGCAGTTAGCTTCACATCAGCGAGGAAAAAAAAAGACAGATTTCTTTGAAGTACCCCCTAAGATTCTATTACCTTTTATTACAAATAAATTGAGAAATGTTTATCCAAACTACGGTCACTAGTAATAAAATACCCTAAGTACTTAATTGAATCAACCTTAAGTAACTTTATTCACCGTTTAAGACATAATCGAAACAGACAGGCTTTCTTTTTGCTGGCAAATGTGATGATATGTGCACACTTTGAATGGCGGGGAAATCTAATACCCCATGTCTTCTATAAGATATTTAAAGTTTTTTAATAAACCCAGAGAGCCTAGATTATCAAATTGTCAACCATGAAGCTTACGGACATGTAAATAGCATCATCAATAAACTACGATCTTAAGCAAACACAATCATCAGCATAAAGCCATGACAACATTGCTAGAACTGGACACTACTAACGAGACACAGTTGATGTGCGCTAAAAGAGAATTCGGTCCTAAAACGGACCCCTGGAGGGACTCACCAGTACACAACATACGGTTCAAGACGAAGACCTAGTACCATTTACTACGACAGACCTTGATTACGATCAGAGAGCGAAGACAGAGAGGAAATACATCCCCCCCTACCTCAACCCACTAACGGAGGCGATTCTAGTTGAGTGCAACACCAAGGACTAAAAAGCTTGCGTTTTTTAGAGCCTCATCGAGGGCACCACGTGTACGAAAGCCTTTTCAAAGTCCAGAATGAACAAATCAATGTGCTTGTTTGAATCCAGGGATGAAGCCCAGTACAATATCAAAGACTGACACCAACGAGCTATCGCCAAACGCTCGTAAGCGATTTTACTTAAAGGCATCGATGCTTTGATGACAAGGACAATTCTTGGATTCAAATAAGTCCCTGTAGTTGAAGCTAAAAATGTGTGTACTAACAATTCTACAACAAATACAGGTGAGGCGGAGAAAGGCCGATAAACTTCACTAGGGAAGGGAACTCAACTGTCATTCTTTTTGTAAAATAGGGCAAACATTTGCCCTCTTCACAATATCAAATGGGTATTCGCCAACCACGTGAGCAGGGATTGTTGATCATAAAAGGTGACTCAACATCAGGAGGCAATATACGATGCGATTTCACTGAGGACCCAAGGGGTGGATGTTGTCCGGGTGCCCAACAGCTTTATGTATTGTTAAAGAGCCTTCTTAACAGTTTTTTCAACACCATGTGTGGAGATCGTAAATATCAGCCATTCTGCTAGGAGCACGGTTCTACGGAATGGAATTACACTATACAAAGTTGTAGTGAAGACTGAAGACTAGTAAACTGAGGAAATTATGAAGGCCAGGGCTGCTGTGTTTTATTATTATGTATCCGTAATGGCTAATTTGCCATTTGTCTGGAGAGGCGGGGATACTGCTGCTTATCCTTTTTTTGGTCCATATTTATGTACTTCCAAACCACCCCATCCAAAGGCTTTGTGTCAGTTTTTATGTCCACCCACCAATCACTAACCATTAATAGTAGTTGGATTATGGGAGATATATAAGCTTCCCTTTTAATTTTCTTACGTAAGTCAGACCATTTGTCGTAAATATTAGCTCGTTATGAGTTTGTTTAAAATAAGCATACAACTTGTCCCGTCCTCTTGAATCAGCCTTACGTATGCCGTCAGTGACCAAGCGAGGGTTTTGATGGTTCTAGTCCTAGTAGTTTGGTGGGGAACATCTCTTCTTTACAGTCCTTTCGAGGAAAGGACTGTATTAATTTATTGCCAATTTTCGTCAATTAAGAACGATTTTTTTTGCACCCTGGTCACGTTCAAGTAGTAACCAAGAGCAAAAACTCCGGCATATCACTCCGCATCGGTACTTATAAATTCACCGTTAGAAAAAAACTAGCATATACAGCTACGAGGTTTGACCTAATCTTTGGAAGGATACACTTCAGTCTACAGAATTATAGCTTCCGTGATCACTAAAAGGGTCTAAGGGGGAGACTTCAATGCTACTGACTCTGGCGAATTGGTTAGATAGTTAGATCAAGAGTGTTTTCTCTATCACCTCTAGTAGTGAAAACACTTACAAGTTGATCAGCAGCCAAATCGTTTAAGATATCAGAGGAGCAGTGTTGCCAGGTACTGTTGGTCAGACACAACCCCACTTATCCTTATTTAATCTGGTAAGCCAATCAATTTTGCCTGAAGTTGAAATCAGCCCAAAATCATGAAGCAGGGTTGCCGCTGGATTTATGATTAGCCATACTTTTACTTAATTGACCCTCCGAAGTAAAAGATATGTGCTTCAGACGGAGCGTCAGTGGTCCCTGTACCAAGAGCTGGGCGATATAGTGCATTAGTTACCATAATTAGAGAACTTTAGCCCAAACTGATCTCAGCAACGTTAGTGGAGGTACTAACCATCTTGAGGGGAGTCAGATTATTTTTTACCCAGCAGCATAGTGCCACCACCGCCCCCCAGGGTGACGGTCATTTTCTGAAAATGCGATATAGTCAAGAGAAGCAGGAAACAATTCACTCGTTGTTATAGAGTCATCAACCTTAGTTTCCTGGAGAGCCACAACATCAGGTTCGGTCACACTAAGGAACGCTTGAAGATCAATTTTTTTACCACGAATGCCATTAATATTAATTGAAACTAAGGAAATCTCCTTTTTGTGAGTACATTTACACATGTACTCATGGGCGTCCGCAGAAAAAAATTCAGGGAGGGGCAAAAATTTTTGCAAAAATTTTTAAGGGGGGAAAAAAAGCTGCTCGCAAGCATGGGTTGGTGCGGAGCGCAAGAAAATTTTGGTCCCCAAAGCCTCCCACATCGCTGGAAATGGCACTTCTAAAGCCTATCTACTGCATATAAATAGGGGTAACACTGAGTGAACTGTGAAGAAATGTTGATGTTAATTTTTCTTTGTCTTTTCTTTATTTTTTCTTCGTTTTTCAAATTTTTGATTTTCCAGGGGAGGGCAAGTGCCCCCCCCTTGCCAGGGCCGTCTTAACGCATGGGCCCACTGGGCCCAGGCCCAGGGCCCCGCGATGTCAGGGGCCCCGCAAATTGACCTCTGCGCAAAAAATCATATCTCCCCTTGCGTAAAAGATTTTTGTGTGGAAATACTTTTACCAAAGACATTTTACCGCGTTCGTTCACGCGATCTATTCTACTGTATCAATACCATTCAACACCACCAACCAACATTCGACTATTTGTGGAATCTTGGAGTTTCTAATTGGAACCGTGTTATAAGGATTTCGCTTTCATCAACTGTAATCATTTTCATTCAGGCTGAAAAGAACGCAAGAGGAATTAAGGTAGGCCTATTACATTATGTTTTATTAACGTAGCCTTAATTTATTAACTTGGCAATCATTCTCACCTGTTAACGTAACATGCCAAAAGTCAAGTGTTGTTATTAGGGATGGAGAGCAACTGGAAAATTACTCTTCTATAATGTATTTCAGCTTTTAGATATATCACATATGTTATTCACATAAAAGTTCCAATTTCCATGCTTTATGCGCGACACGGGGGGGGGGGGGGGGTAAATGCAGGCATGTCTATGCTTGAGCGATGGTCAAGGATGTCAATTTTTCACGCAACTTTTTTCAAACACACTTGATTGAGGGGCCCCGCTCCAATGCCGGGCCCAGGGCCCGGTGATCTCTTAAGACGGCCCTGCCCCTTGCCCCTACCTGCGAACGCCCATGCATGTACTCATATACATGTAGCCTGACTCACACTCGAGTACTTTTTTGACTCATATCGTACGTGGTGCTGTAATGTCCTTTACTGGATGTCTCACCTTTCATATCCAAAAGAAGAAAGAAGTACTGATGACTCTGTAACTCGTACTCGTAGTACTCAGAGAATTTGAAAATCAGCTTGACGTAGGCTACTTTGTTCGTACTCAGGCCTTTCACGGTAGTCGTACTCAGACCTTTAATTTGTACCCAATTGTACTCGTACTCAGGTCCTTGTCCTCGTGCTCGTACTCAGGATTTTGAACTCGTACTTTGAGATGTGTACTCATGAGTATAAAGATCCCAGTCCAGGATATTAATATTTGTAATCTTCACTGGTCCTTTTCTAATTTAATTAAAGCTTTCTGTGCTGATCAGCACATACTCTATCTCAAAACATAACAAATAAATTGTATTATAAATACAACAACAGATTAGAAGGAACCTGCCTTTGTACCAATTGAAGAATAAATTACTACACTATAGTATCAATCCCTTAGGGGTACTAAATAGTCATCCCCTTATGAAGTACTTTCGCCCCTACTTCAAAAAGAAAACAACATTACCTTGGTGTAGTCTAGAACTACGTGTTCGAAATTACCTTGGATCAGTAACTTAGAATACCGGCCGGGAGGCTCTCATAACTTAAATGACTCAGCTGACCCCAATCAGCAAATCTGGTTGGTCAGCCGGCGACGGCCCGTCGTCGACCACATCGGGGGTCCGCCAACGGCCAGCGGTAGGCGGTCCGACGGAGGAATGCCCGGTGGCTCGCCAGTGTTCCGCCGACGGCCAGCCTCCCGATGTCGGTCCGCCGAACTCAGTGAAGGCCAGCCGATGGCCTGTAGCGGTACACCGACGGTCCACCAGCGCCGGGTCATTCCCTGGAAGGCTGGGTATTTAAAAATCAAATCCCATATCTAGGCCTTTTTTAAATAGCTTTTCAGGTAGAAATACAATCTGCCAAGTGCAAGATTGAATGGTTTCAATCTAATGACATATACCAATGCATATAATGCTTTTAATTCAAACTTTGTTGAGAGGATAAACTTGACATGAGACAGTGATTGCTAATGATTGCAAAGCAAAGGCCAGGGCCTTTTTTAACTTACATACGGGTGGGCTGTAGCCCACCCAGTCCCCTACTCAGCCCACCCACTCAGTCCATTTGGCCCCCCAGTAGGTCCTTTTTTGTCATACATATAAAACACATAATGATGATAATAAATGATCAATATCTGACATTAAAGAATTCATCGATGCAGTCTTCGAAAACTTTGAAGAAATGAGGCTACCATCAGCAATTCCTGTTAAAGACCATGGAATAAAGCTGTACCATATGCTGCGAGGAAGCAAGCCACCGGTGAATGGGTTCCTGTCAACCTTCTGTGTGGTCACAACACACAGTATGACAATGGAGAAATGTGTTTCCACATACAATATGCTATACTCAGACTTAAGAATGGCTACCAGCGAACGATCACTCACGACAGGTTGCATAGAATAGCTTTGACGAAGTAGAAATAAAGCAAATATGAAAAGGATCAAACATGTCCATTAAAAAGAGATCAACCAAGGTACGTAACTATGATAATATAACTGCCTTTGAAATCTGCTTCAGAAATGATAGTGGCATATTGAGACAAACATAGATGTAACGATACTACCGTGAATCAGTCAAAAATGTCGATTAAAATTAATGAGATCACACATGGTAACAGCTAGGGGCGGGAATTGATTTCTGAAAGTAAGGGGGGGGGGCAAAACTGGGTAGACTAGTTGTCAAACGGTGCCGAAGGCGCCGCTGGAGCGTTAAGCGCTCCCCTTTACGGCGTGGGGTCCATGGGCCCACCCCAGGGCCCATGTTGGGGTCCAGGGGCAGAGCCCCGGTAGAGGTTCAGGGGGCGAAGTCCGGCCTCGAAAGCTCTTGGGTATTTACAAATTGTAGGCATTAAAATGACGCATTTTAGCTTCAACTTCAAATGACATAAGGTGGGCACTTAACAGACCACAAAAATCACAATTTGACTTTTTTTCAATTATAAGTTACTCGGTATGACCAACAGTCAGAAAGGATCGATAATGCAGAGGGCCTGAGGAAAGAGGGGAGAATGGATTATTTTGACTGTTTCCCGGGGCTTCGGAACAATTTAGGAATGGGAGATTTAGTATTCAGAGTGGGTGCGCACGAAACGCGCTGAAAAAAATCGCATTTTAAGACTTTTTAGCGATGTGAGTAACAGCAAAGCAAAGAAAAGTGTCCTCAAGGAACTAGAGGCCTCTTGCCCCCCCCCCCTTCTATAAGCGCCCGTCCCTTATTACGTAACCGGAAATGGCACTTCCGTGCCTTACAAGTTTACACAGATTGATGATGATAAAAATTTTGCTTTGAAACTTTCTTGGGAGGGGAACTTCCCCTCCGTTGCGTATGGCCATGGGGCATTGGTGGTTTCAATGATAAGAAAAGAGTTTGTGCGAAGCTATGAGAAGCAAGATATTCTACAGTAAGTAACCCTGAATCCCAAAACAATATAAAACGGTTGCGCCAAGCTCGCCGAAAAAACAGCGTTGAGACAGCGTTTGAGAATTTTATTTGTAGCCTATTGTTTTTCTTTAGTTTCGTTGCATAACATTTTTTCCTGTTTCCCCGGGTGCCTGTTCTTTCCATGGAGCAGGGTATAGGAACCTATATCATGCTCTTTGGTTATTTCTGTCATGTTTCATTTTGTCGATGGTCTTGGACAAGTCGTCCTCAAAGTTTGCCCGCTTGGCGGACGTGTATTACTCCTGCATCTAGCCTATATCGGCTGCACTCGTACCATCTTCCGCAAACTAGAGTATTAGAGTATCTACGTCAAAGAGGAGGAGTACATATTCGACACCTGCTATGAAGGTAACCCTCAACTTTGTTAGTGTGAAAAATAAGTTGGTGTCGATTTTTGGGGAATAGACTATGTGATACTTTAAAAAGTCAATGAAATGTTTTATGAACAGCTTTTACATGGACATGAACATGGTCAAGGGCATCGGCAGTTAAAATACCAGGGAAGTATTTTTTATTGAAAGCTGCATCCTGGGAAGTTGTGGTAGGCAAAGCCTTTAACCGTGAGCACCGAAGGGGCGAAGCCGGAGGCTGAGGACAGGTTTCTCTTCGAGAAATTTTTCTTTAATTTGGCGGCTTTCGTGGCCATTCTGGACCATTTCCTGAGAAACTCCTATTACCCCCAGGTGTAATATTGTGATGATGGTGACGGTGACGGGGACGGGGAAGATGACGATGACGATGACGATGATGATGCAAACTAAGATAGTAACCGTCAGTCAATTTGCTGAGGATGGTGGTAGTTGGTGAGGAAAGTGAACAGCAAAGAGTGTAGCGAGTATTTTAGAATACAGTAGTAATTTACTCAAGCTGCCCTACAGGAAGTAATAACGAGGCAATTCCACCAAAGATTTCCACAGCCGCACAGCCGTACAGCAGTACTAACGAGACATCGATTTATATGAGGAGTATGCAAAGCACGCCCATTTTTTTCGAGAATTGCGACTCCCTTCACATGGGTACAGTAGGGTTTAGGACTTTGTTTGCAAGGACCATGGTGCATTTTGTTACGTACTGAGCTTCAAGTCACAAATTTTAAGGCGCTAGACAAAATTTTAAGTTGTATTAGTCAGTTTTTCTCTAGAGGTGCTCGCGAAGCGCGCCCTAAATATCTTGCAAGCATTTTAATGGTTTGTGATATTAACGTTTTCCTTCATTTAACATTGAACAATTTTAATCATGATAGGCTATTAAAACTTCTCTTATAACTTCTCTGGTCTTGCTTCCTTTTGCTCATTTTTTATTATTTGTATTTTTTAAGCTCTGGAAAAAAGTGGGGGCAAGTGCCTCCCGTGCCTCCCCCCCCCTTCCCCCGTAATTCCGCCTATGGTAAAAGCCTATGTAATAACCCTTTTACAAAGCTCTTATCTAAAGTTAAACTTTGACCACTTTTTAAATTAACAGAAACTAGAACAACCGGACTCCCCTTACATGAAATATCAAAAAACCTTAACAACATGTGGCATTGCCACAAGATCTGTCTGGCCTCTGAAGAATCTCTGACAGGCGCATTCTTCTTTCTTAAATAATACTAGAACAACTCCTTTTGGAAGAGCTCACCCTCACATGAGATATTAAGAGACCTTGACAAATTATGGCATTGCTGCACGATCTGGCCTCTAAAACTTCATGCCAGGAATGAAAAGATTAAACATGTCCAGAAAAAGAGATCGAACACGGTAACAGCCATAATACAACTGCCCTTGAAATCTGTGTCAAAAGTGATATTTGGCTACTTTTCTGGTGAAAACGCAACAGTGCTCCCCAATTTAAAGTTCAGGCCACTTCAATTGAAAGCTCTAGAAAGTTTTATATATGGCATTGCTACGGGATCTGGCCAGGGCCGTAGCGAGCGGGGGTGTGGGGGGGTGTCACACCAGGCCCAATATTTGGTCGTCCGTCGGCAAATTTGCGGCCTGTCGGCAAAAAGAGGAGAGGGAAAGGAAAATAAGAGGAAAAGAGGAGAGGAGGAAAAGAAGAGAAAAGAAGAAGGGAAATGAAAGGGAAAGGAAGGAAGTGAAAGGGAAGACGGAGAATGAAAAGAAAAAAGAGAAAGAGAGAACAGCCCAGTCTGTTATCGGCTATTTCGATTTTCTGCTCTTTCGATTTCGGCTCTTCATCTAATTGCCCATTCAAGTTGAAGACCCGTCGGCAAATTGATTATGCATGTGACGGCCGCATACGGCCGTATCAACGGCCTTCGGTGTAATTGGACGAGTGACTGAGTCCGTCGATAACTCGGGAAAAGAATGGGACTTAACGGCTTCCGTAGCCTATAGGTGCACTATTTCGGGTCATATGACATTCTTGAAAAAACACTTTCTGCACATTATTCCTCACTTTTATCATCACCGTGGGGAGCAGCACCCGATTACCCATGGAGAGGGTATCCTTAGCCCGTCTTCTAAACCCTAACCTTGACTTAAAACACATTTTGCAAACTTCTGAGGATCCGGTCTACCCACAAATATCCTGGGAAAAATAATGCGAGCCGCGCTTGTCTTCCCTTCACTGCAATCTCAGGCTTTTAACTTTTGAATACCGAAGTGAAACAGATACAAAACCCATCTTCAGATTCTGGCGTTCAAAGCATATTTTGAATACTTGTGATAAGATTCTGAACACTTTCTCCCCCTTTGAGAACGCCGGACACCTATCCACTTATCGTATTTGAGCGTATGACGCGTCTAGTGTTCAAATGCTGAAAACATAGTGTTCCAGTTCTGAACGACAGGTTCAGCTCCTGAAGTATAGTGGCATCATGACGGAAGGAATAGCCTAACACATTAGAATTAACCAGAATCTTCTCATTGGATAATGCATTATGAACCAAAATATACCAGTCCTCCATGAGACCAAGAGATTAAGCTATACCCTCAGAGCTTCCGGCGGCGAAGCCCCACGGACTCCCACAAGGGGCACTTAAGCCGGCCCAGTGTTTTAGCCAGGCCCTATTTGTGGGATAATGTCTCATAAACGGCAACAAAAAGTCTGACAAGCAAATTCTACCCGGATGTAAATTTTGAGGTTCCTTATTAGGTCAGAAATCCACTCAAATATTCCACCATTTGCGATCTAGGCACCTTACAAATTCCAAAAATTTCGAAAGGGGAGGGTGACACCGCCTCCCCTTAGACCCCTTCCCCAGGCCACAGATCAGTAAATGTCGCATTGAGAAAAAGTCCAGGCTAAAACACTGGCGGGCCTCTTGATCTCAACCGCTTACAACTGTAGCGGCCTGACGAGAGAGATAGCCTACAACATTAAAATTAATGGAAATCTTTGCATTTGATGATACATTATGAACCAAAATATACCCATCCTGAGACTTAATTTTTCTTCGCCCTCCGGAATCCACTAGGCGTCCTTGGAGGGGGGGGGCAGTGTTTAGCCAGCCCCTATTTGTGCGGCAATGTCGCATAAACGGCGACAAATGTCGCACAAAAAAAGGATCCGACGAACAAATTCTACCCGGGTGTAAATTTTGAGGTTCCTCCTCATTAAGGCAGAAATTCACTCAAATATTGCACCATTTGCGATCTAGACACCTTACAAATTCCGAAAATTTCCAAAGGGGAGGGGAAACCCCCTCCCCTAAGACCCCTAGCTCCCAGGCCACAGATCAGTAAATATCGCATTGAGAAAACGTCCTACCTAAAACACTAGCGGACCTCTGGATCCCAACCGCTTACAACTATAGCGGCCTGACGAGAGGAATGGCCTAATTAAAATTAGTGGGGATCTAGTTTGTATTTGGCGATGCATTATGAACAAAAATATATCTATCCTTAGACTTAATTTTTCACCCAGAGATATACTTAAACCCCGGTGCTTCCGGGGGTTGCGCCCCCTGGACCATCAGGGGTCCTTAGGCGGGACCATGGACCCCACCCGCTAAAGCTCGTTTTCGCACTACGCATTACCAGATCCGTCGGCAAAACATAATCTCCACCCCCTCCCCCAAAAAGATAACACCTTCGCTACGCCCCTGGATCTGGCCTCTGAAAATTATTTCATTATTTTTAGTTGCTGGTAAATGTGCACGTCCAATCATAAAGTTTTGAGATTGACTGGCATATATATGCCTATGCATACATTAGATCTTAGAGGCTAAAACTAAACTGACCAGTGTTCGCCGTGGTGCATAGCCTGCTTGGATCAATGTTTAATCTTTAAAAACTGACAAACCTTGTGAAGAAACAGGTCAAAATTCAAAACGAAAACCTTTAAAGTTTTCTTTGGCTGGAATCAATCTTAAGTAGTCCTTTTTTATTTTTAAATGAAAACTTTTGCTCCTTCACTGAACTTTACAACCTGCTTTGTGGGCAGACTGCCAAACAGATACTTTACCAAAAATTATTTCTTCTCGGAGAAGTTACCTTGAAATATATATAGCACTTTAACAATGGATTTTAATTTAGAATTTATTATGACATTGAAACAATAATTGGATTTTTCTTTACTTCCCTAGTACCACTGGTCAGTATACCATGGCTTCCAAGCGACGACGCAAAAGTTCACATGAAGCTTCTGCGAATTTTGATCAATGCAGTAGAAAATGGCCATCCTTGCACTCAAGTTGACCATTCGAGGTTAATATTCCTGCTTAAGATCTGACGAAGTGAAGAAGGGAAAACGTTTCTATAGCATTGGAAATAATCATAATTACACCACAGGTATTATTTTATTTACCTCTCGATACAGTCACCAGCATTTCATTTCTTACAAAATGTAATATTTGATAGTGGTATATAAAAATCAAGTGCAGCATTTATTTGTAGGCCCTAATAGGTTTTCAAACAAACAATTCTGTTACTGCTGTTATATTACATATACTCAGAAATGTACTCGTACTCGTCCTCATGACTTTGGACTCGAGCGTACTCTTTCTCCTACTCGAAGCCCTGTACTCGGGCTAGAGTTTGTTATCGCACTACAAGCCTAGTTTTTGAATGTGTTACTTAATTATTATTATCAATTTTTAATTTCATTTTTATAGGATATAATTTGAAATACAGACGGTGCAAAAAGGCAATTTAACCAATTTTAGTGTCATTTTTGCATGATTACTCCGCTCTGTGAAGTGCCGTCTTTGAGTAGTGATCAGGGCTAGAAATATGCACCTATTATTAAAGCCCTTCTAGCTAAAAATCCCAATGGTAATGGTATAAAAATATTGAATGTGGAATAAGAGCCCTACCTGTGAGCTTTTGCCAGAGGAGGGCATGTCCAGGTTGAGAACTTCTATAAGGAGTAGAATTGACCTGATTTAGTGTGTAAATAGGGCAGTAATTATAGTAGCACTAAAATTGGTCAAATTGCCTTTTAATTCATCATATTTAGTAACACACAGTCAAAAAAGGGCTCAACATTTTCAAGGGATTAAATTCGTCAGTCAATATTTTTGCCCGGAGCAAACTCTTGAATTTGTGGTCCGCTAGCTGCAAAAGTAATGCTTACATGGAAGGTAAAAAGGACACACAACTTACATTTTAATGATTTTGTTACCTCGTTGCACTTCATAACTCACAACATACGAAAACTACATATCTAGGGCTCGTTCTCTCTGTTTTTTAATAATGCCTTGGCTTATTCCTACATATATATCTTATCAGAGTTGCTTATCCCCAGATTCCCCACAGAAACAAGCTAGACTAATAGCAAGGAATCTGAAGCAAACATAAAAATACAACTTAGCACTTGTATTCGCTTTTTAAGGGGGTGGGTGGGGGCGGGGTGTTAGTTACTCTCCCACACGAGCATATAAGCGTAGCTAAGGGGGAAGGGGGCAGCACCAAAAATGCATGTGTAAGATATTGTGTGTAGAATACGTGCTTTAAATCTAGATTTAAGAATCATTTTTTCAGCTGCTATTCTGTGAAGATTGAGTTGATGATATTTTTTATGTTTTTAATGTATTTTTCTACTTATTTCTATTTCCCTTACTTTTTACATTGCAGTTATCACGATGTATTAGTTTGGGGTTATAGTGAAAAAGATTTCATATTTTTGTTTTCATTAAGAAAGTTGAAAAAGTTTGGGTTATTATTGAAGAATCTCCCCTACTTTAGAGCTAACCAAAAGATTTGATAGGGCGACTACGTGGTCTTCGTCGGGGAGTGCATTCTTTATCTTACTCATTAAGGCTCCCAGACGAAACTGAAAAATCTTTTTTCTTGAAAAATATGTTTGCCACAATGATGAGGTTGAAAAAAGAATCTTCCAAAAGGCAGGAAAAAGAGGTTAGAACTTCGCAACGTTGCATTTTCGTGTTTCTCTAGAATCACGACAACAATATTTGTGGAATCTTTAAGGTTAAATAAATCCAATATGTTTGAGATGGCGGGCGCTGAAGCTAGACAGACTTGAAGATGAAAGCGCGCGTAGCGCGCGAAACTTTCTTGAAGTTATGGAAAGAATTGTTATAGAAATTACTGCCTACGAACCTGATAAAGAACCATGTGGAATACTTTCTGAGAATATCTGTCTTCACCACTACTCGCCTACATGTAGTTTCTTGGTAACCTCACTTTTTGGTTTCAGGTCACGAAAAGTGGGGGGGGGGGGGGGATGTGTTAGCATCCCCTCCTCTCAAAAAGTGGGGGGGCATTCCCCCGTCCCCGCCAAATCGACGCCCATGGCCAAAGATGTTTTAACTTTTACCGTGCCACAGCACCATTTATGAAATAGCCTTTGGTCATAAAAAACTTTTTACAGGACAATACAAGGAATTATTCTAGCGAAATTCTCCTATCCGACAAATTGAGGTTAACTTCTAACCTCCCTTATACAGGGCCGGTATCGAAAGCGCATCATAGGGCAACAAAATATCACTTGTAGCGTGTTGCACATGATTAACAGTACACATATTCTTCTTTACAAATGTGTTGCCAATTTTGTGTGTGTGTGTGTGTGTGTTTCGGCGCACTTGTGCATGGGTGGCGATCCCGGGGGCATGTCCCCCCAATAATTGAGAAATCGCCATTGACCTTGATTTTTCACACTGTAAATTACTTGAAAATGTGGTCAGGTCTACCTCAATATTGAGAACAAATCGACGCCAATGCATTTGTGATTGTTTAATAATTTGTGACTGTTGCAAAGAAAGCATACTTTTTAATCCTCAGTTCATCCCTCAAACCTACCTCCTCGCTCATATTCCCCTTTTAACTATATCTGTTCGTTTGAACTCTCGTTCAAAATTATGACGCCTTCTGCAGTGTTCTCCACTGATTTAATTTTTGTCCACGTGCTTTGAAGGTTAAAGTTTAATAGTGATCGCTGTCTATAAAGACAGGGGGTGCTCTCTTTGAAAAATGTTTGCTAAAATAGATGATAAATTTAATTATGGCCTTCTTTGATGAGTAAGTACATTTCTGATTATCATTACTCAGTTCACACTGAAATTATTGCTGTTTGCTCTGTTTTCAGGTTTTGAATTGGTAGTTTCTGTCCAGGTAGCTCAACTTTTTGTCTGGGGGATACAATTTTGTCTGGCTGCTGAGCACCCTCTGCAAATTTTGTTCAGGTGCAGCATCCTAACAAAACAGCTAGTGGAGAACACTGCTTCTGGGAAGTTCTTGGTTTACTCTCAGTCTAGTGTAACAAGGGTTTGTCCGCCTGGTGGACATTTATTACTCTGCACCCACACTGACTGCACTCGCAATACCAACGTCTGTGAACTTTGGGACCCGTGAACTTTCGCAAGAATTCTTCTTCAAACTGCATAAAACTTGTTTGCTATTAACTATTCATATATACGATCACAACAAAAAAAAATATAAATATTCAACGAAAAAACAATTAAAGCAAGTCTTGATTATCATGCTGTTTCAAACGACAAATGTCAATGGGGTTTTAGTGTATGATTTCGCTCGCTTCAAGCTCACACAATGAAGTCCCATTGACTTACTGTGTAAAACTGAACGTTGCAGCTGAAGCCTTTTCGTGCAATATGAATATTCATATATTGAAACCAATCAACATTCGAGAGAGTAAAATCAAACCTGATGAAACTGGGCTCATGAATGTAACGAAATTGGATGTCTGTCATTGTTCGCAGGTGTTAGACTATGTACCCCAAAGAGGAGTACATATTCGACACCTGCTCTGAAGGTTAAACATGGGTCAGCTACAAGCTTTATACAAACGCCCTCATTTTGAATAACTCACAGAACTTTCGAGGTCTTCACCCACATGACCCACACCATTGACAGCACCACGGGACAATGGGGATACATACCCCAATTCTTTGGAGCGACAAAACGATTCATTCGTCTGGGGGTTGGTGAGGGATGTCTTCTGTAAGAAAGTGTGCCATAATCCGAATTTTAATCTGTGATAAATACCAAAACTTCAACATTTTCAGAATTTCCGTGAACGTATGTTGCTACAGTCTCTATCTACAATGCACAAAACAATTCCACATTTGCCATCCTCTACATAAGCATCCTCATCACTCTGATGTCACACATTGGTTTCTGTCTGATGAAACCTGTGATGGAAGAGTATGGTAGTTCACTTATAAAGGGAAATCCCCCTGCTAACATATGTACAGGCTATACCTTTTTTTGATTAGTTTCTTGATGTTTAAACATTTGACCACATGTGACTGAAATTAACCCCTTCCATTAGATGACCACCTTCCTCTACCCATTTTTCATACCCCTACCTAGTCAAAGGTGGAATCATTTCAATGTATGTCGAGAATTTCTAGATGTATGATCAGGTAAAAGCTTTAACAAAGATGACACCATTTTGCATTTCAGCCACCTTAAAACTTCTAAAAGGGGAAGACATAGGCACAACCTTCTTTTGTGAGTGCCATTTTTGGCAGTCATAGATGCATGTTTGGCAAAAGTTAATGCTACATGCCAACTAGTGCTGGTGCTAGCACTCAGCTAAGTGTCAAAATCTCACTCTCAACTCTCCATGTTATGCCCCAGGTTTACAGAACTTGGATATGGCCCTGATCACTAATACTATGAGAAGAGATACACTGCTCACTTTCACATGAAGGACATCCATCGACCACCCAAAACCCACACCACCATCCCCTCTCATATCATCCCTTTGGTATATGCTAGGAATGCTTGCAATACCACAAATACATATAACATTTTTATTAACCTACAAAGCATCAAATTGTTAAACACTTAACCATAAAAACACTGTTTCACTGTGCATACATAGTTTCAATATATAATTTATTATTTTTCAAATCATTCTTGTGCTGATAATTTATTTAAAGCTTTCTATTATTAAAACATTCACAAAATTTCATCTTGATGTTTCGTTACTTTGCATGGTATCCTACTAGTTGTAGTTGTAATCATGATGTTCTGCAGTGCCCAGGCCATACATTACATAATAATATGACATGATGTGAGCTTTCTTCTAGAAAAGAAATCAACTGCCATATCAATTCATTCTACTGATAAATGCCATTATGGATACTTGTAAGTACCTGGTGTTGTTTCTTAGCTCTGTAATACATACAGTAGCCTCAATTTTAAAAAAAATTTATAATTGTCCACTGGACAACCTGTCTGCCATATTTGGTTGTCCAAAAGAAAATTTCGTAGTCCACACAGAAATCTGAAGTAACCCTAGAGGCAGTCTGTTAACTTGTTGCATGAACTTTGGTTGTCCCTCACAAATTTTGGTCATCATGGGCTACTGGAAGACTGTTCAAATTGAGCCCTGGCCGCTGATGGACCAAAGTACATCAGGAATTGCTGAGAATGTCGCCAACTGCCTGTCATTTCCATCGTCCAAAAAGAAATCGATGATTGAAAAATGGGGAATTATGGACAACACAAAAGCTACAGAATGCAGGTAACGTAGGAATGAATGTCCATGAGGAGTATTACTAATATGTAATATAGGTTATTACAATCATCACACACAATCAATGATGATCAAAGAAATATAATTTTAATTATAGTATCCAGATAATTTACAGAAAGACTGTAAATCTACATTGTTCAGACAATTTAATTTATGCTGCAATTTTTCAACAGAAGCTCTTCAACTTCCTTCACTTTTTTGGCAAAGGTGAATGCCCCAAAAGGGTCAGGTTAAGGCAACTTTTCTTTAAGCATCACTAGAAAACCCCATTTTTTATAATTCCAAGTCATTATCAAAGTGGCCCGGAAAATGATGCGTCAAACAATTTCCTGACGTTGGACCTCTTTTCCTAGTGTGGCAGGATTTCCATTTTTGGGGTTTACCAATCCTTTTGTGGTCTACAAGTAAGCGCCCCACACCTT
>JAIZAY010000096.1:0-131189 GCA_029531755.1 Holothuria leucospilota | reverse complement strand
CGATAACAGTTTAGGAAAATACTAATCCATAAAATTTTTTTTAGAGCACTGTTTCATGAGCCCTGCCTGGGCCTATAGCACTTTGTCTTCCCTTTAATATTACATTCGCGAAACCATGGAAAGATTTTGTAAAAACTGCTTATTGCTGAATAAAAAGTCCCCAATATTCATTTTTTCTTGTCTTTTTGCAGGTACATCATAAAGGTCATGTAGAAAAGTTGCAGTTTCATCGCTGTCCAGAGAAGCATTGCAAAACCTGGAGTAAGCTTCTTGGTTACAAAAACCAAAGACCAAGAACACCATGGTCTGTAGTAACCACTTCAGGCATGGACAACCATTTCCTGCAGATGCTCATCCGTCTCTCTACCTAAAGGTACTTGAGGTTTTTAATCAATTCCAGACAATATCTAACAAAATAATAACTGAGCATACTGAAAATAGTTTTGTTTACAGAGAAGTCACTATATTATTTGGTCTTCATTAAAAATACACATAAAAAGATATATATATATATATATATATATATATATATATACATTTATATTTATACATAAATTCACTCAGAGTAACTCTTTGTTTATCTTGAGAATGCAATTTATGTCCTGAAATATTATGAAAGATACTTGGCAGAGGTATAATTGGATGTTTATCTTTTTGTTTCAAACTATTTTGGGGGCTGCAACTGCTTATGCCCTTTAGGAAGTAGTGACATAGTTTCTTATTTTTTCACATTTGAACTATTTTTTCTTATGCCCATAAATCTTTTATGAAAACTAACTCTGTTGCACATTGTCCAAAAAGGTGCACGGAACTAGGTTCCAGTCGGAACTTTTAAAGGTAACCAGCCGGAATTTTTGCATGTGGTCCAAGTCAGCTACTTTCAGAGTTTAGATCAACTTAAAAAAAGCACTTGAAAATCTTTTTTCCTCTTTTCCAGTCCCCATTTGCTGCCGACTAACACCTTTAAAATTTTCACATGGATCGACAACATGCACTTATGACAGTGATAAAGAAATGAGCAAAAATAGTGAAAAAAGATGTTTTATAAACAAAAACAAGATTGCAAACCTTTCTTGAACTCAAACTGTGTAATAATTGGTAAATTAAATTGATCTTGCCTTGTTAACTAAAAGTAAATGGTTCTTTTCCTTTTACCATATATATCAAACTTGCTTCTTTTTTAACTTTTTTGGGATTTGGGTTTGAACCACCCTTGAAGTTTTGCATCACACTGTGTAGGGATTTGTACTGTTGCCCTATTTGTTCCACGTTCTAAATAAATAGTAGAATACATCCAAAATCACTGTTGCCCTGTTTAAACAAGGCTGTTCAAACCACCTTGGTAAACATCAGTTAAAACCTGGTTTTAAAGTGGTCAAAACTGGTCAAACCTCATGATGCATAAAAACAAATAAAAAAGGGACAAAAAATCGCGTTTTGAACTAAGCTGACAGTCTGTAGATCCTGTACTGTGCTCAACAAACATCATGTACTTGAATATTAATGAAACAGTTAAAGGAATAGGCTTACTGTTCATGTACAGATGATACTATTCAATAGGGGTACATGCAGAAAAGTATGCAGTTTCTACAGTTTGAACTACCCACATTCTAAAAACCCCTCCCTACTGAATCATGCACACTGCTAATCTGACTTGATCCTTCTTTTACCCTGATCTTAATGTCATATCTCATTTTGACCACTTTTAACCAATTCAAACCATACTTGTCCAGTTTTAACCAGGTTTAAACCACTTTCTGGTGAAAACTATTTTGGTCGAAAAGCCAACCCTGTCCAAAATACCGGTTCCTGCTTGAACTATCCAAACGGGAACTTTTTTTAAGTTTTGACCCTGGCCGGGACTGAAAATTCAGTTCTGGTGTGTTGATCAAGTGGCTTGTTGACCAAGTTAGGGGCCATGCAGTCAACATGCAATACTACAGGGGGAAGAAGTCCACAGGCAATAAACAGTACCAACTGAACAAGTCAGATAAGCCAGGTAAAGCCAGAACATTATCCACAGAAGATGAAATATTCATTACCCTTATGAAATTAAGGCTTAATTTAATTGAGGATGATATTGCTCTATGCTTCAATATTTCTAGATTTTGTGTTTCTCAAATACTCTCAACCTGGATACCATTTTTAGCTGCAGAATTAAAGTCTTTCATTTACTGGCCAACACAACAAGAAATTTTGTCCTATTATCCTGATTGTTTCAAACAGTATGATGGCTGTGTAAGATGTATCATTGATTGTACAGAAATAAGAATCCAACGACCCTCACTTGCTCTCACTAACATGAGTTTACCCATACAAATCTCCCCAAATTTGAAAGTTTTTTAAATTGGTATTTCACCAGGAGGAACAATTTTTTTTCTTTCTAACCAGCAAAGGGGAGCTTTCTGAAAAAAGATGGTCAAATTGGTGGTTTGGGTAGAAAAACTTTTAAAAAATTATATTTTAATGGGCAATAGGATTTAACATTCACAAATTATTTTACATAAAAAAGTAAAATTATCATACCACCATTTAAAAAACTACAGGGTACAGATCATTTTACATTAAGTGAAAAAAAAATCACCAAAATTGTAGCCAACTCACGAATTCATGTGGAGCGTGTTATTGGTTTGCTTTAAAGGAAAATTTTGTTTTTACAAGGACCAATACCCCTTACTTTTGTTGACTTAGCCGAAACTGCCCTTCATGTGGGTTTTTTGGGGGGGGGCATTATTAACTTTCAGGCCAGCCCTTTTTTCCCTGCCCCAGTGTAGAGAAGGAGCATTTGGTGACCATATAACCCCAAAACCCCGCCAAAAGAGGTGGGGAAATTGTTGCCTAAGTTTGAAGGTGGATTCCCAATACACTATAGATCATATTTTACATTACTTTTGTTATGCGGGAAAAATTTTAGATTATACCCTAAGCTTGATTGTGATGATTTCTTGTACTAACTAGTTGCTGTTGTTGAGAAAAGAGTAATACACAGATGGTTTTTCCAGTTGTTGTTAAAATCTGTACTTTTGGCAAAATCATCACAGTGGCTCAATGCTGAGGTACTGTTTTTCTGCTGGACGGAGGGGCACAAAATTGCAGAAGTTGTGACCTCCAGTCCAGCAGAAACAGTTACCTCAGCATTGAGCCACTGTGATGAGTTTGCCACAGATACAGATTTTAATCAACAACTGGAAGACCATCTGTGTATTACTCATCATCAACAACAGCAACTAGCTTTAGATACAAGAAATCAGTCACAATCAAGCTTATGGTATAATCATAGAATTGGCCGCATAACATCAAGTAATGTCAAAATATGATCTAGTAGTGTATTGGGTAATCCACCTTCAAACTTAGGCAACAATTCCCACTCTGCTTTGGCAAGGGTTATGGGTTACTATGGGTCACCAAATGCTCCTTCTCTACACTGGGGCAGGGAAACAAGGGCTGGCTGTAAGTTAACTAATGCAGCACACACATGAAGGGCAGCTTCGGCTAAGTCAACAAAAGTAAGTGGTATTGGTCCTTGTAAAAACATAAATTCCTTTAAGCGACCAATAACACGCTCCACATGAATTCGTGAGTTGGCTACAATTTTGGTTGATTTTCCTTCACTTAATGTAAACTGATCTGTACTCCTAGTAGTTCTTTTGAATGGTGGTATGATCAATTTTACTTCTTTATGTAATAATAATTTGTGAATGTTAAATCCTCTATCAGCCATTAAAATATCAACTTTTTCAAGCTTTTCTATCAAACCACTCAATTTGACCATCTCTTTGTCAGAAGCTGCCCCTTCTGCTGGCTTAGAAAGAAAAGAAATTGTTCCTCCTGGTGTAATACCAATTAAAACTTTCAAAGTTGGGGGATGATTTGTATTGGCTCTGTAAAACTGCATTGTTAGTGAGGAGCAAGTGAGGGTCGTTGGGATTCTTTAATTTCTGTACAATCAATGATACATCTTACACAAGCCATCATTACTGTTAGGAAACAATCAGGATAATAGCGACAAAATTTCTTGTTGTGTTGGCCAGTAAATGAAAGACTTTAATTCTGCCGCTAAAAATGGTAATCCAGGTTGAGAGTATTTGAGAGAGAAACACAAAATCTAGAAATATTGAAAGCATAGAGCAATATCATCCTCAATTAAATTAAGCCTTTAATTTCATAAGGGTAATGAGAATATTTCATTTCTGTGGATAATGTTCTGGCTTTACCTGGCCTTATCTGACTTGTTTCAGTTGGTACTGTTTATTGCCTGTGGGACTTCTTCCCCCTGTAGTATTGCATGTTGACTGCAATGGCCCCTAACTTGGTCAACAAGCCACTTGATCAACACACAGAACTGAATTTTCAGTCCACGGGCCGAGGGTCAAAACTTAAAAAAAGTTCCCGTTTGGATAGTTCAAGCAGGAACCGGTATTTTGGACAGGGTTGGCTTTTTGACCAAAATAGTTTTCACCAGAAAGTGGTTTAAACCTGGTTAAAACTGGACAAGTATGGTTTGAATTGGTCAAAAGTGGTCAAAATGAGATATGACATTAAGATCAGGGTAAAAGAAGGATCAAGTCAGATTAGCAGTGTGCATGATTCAGTAGGGAGGGGTGTAGAATGTGGGTAGTTCAAACTGTAGAAACTGCATACTTTTCTGCATGTACCCCTATTGTATAGTATCATCTGTACATGAACAGTAAGCCTATTCCTTTAACTGTTTCATTAATATTCAAGTACATGATGTTTGTTGAGCACAGTACAGGATCTACAGACTGTCAGCTTAGTTCAAAACGCGATTTTTTGTCCCTTTTTTATTTGTTTTTATGCATCATGAGGTTTGACCAGTTTTGACCACTTTAAAACCAGGTTTTAACTGATGTTTACCAAGGTGGTTTGAACAGCCTTGTTTAAACCATGCAACAGTGATTTTGGATGTATTCTACTATTTATTTAGAACTGTGGAACAAATAGGGCAACAGTACAAATGCCTACACAGTGTGATGCTAACTTCAAGGGTGGTTCAAACCAAATGCCAAAAGTTAAAAAGAAGCAAGTTTGATATATATGGTAAAGGAAAAGAACCATTTACTTTTCAGTTAACAAGGCAAGATCAATTTAATTTACCAATTATTACACAGTTTGAGTTCAAGAAAGGTTTGCAATCTTGTTATGTTTATGAACATCGTTTTTCACTATTATTGCTCATTTCTTTATCACTGTCATAACTGCATGTTGTCGATCCATGTGATATATTAAGGTGTTAGTTCGGCAGCAAATGAGACTGGAAAAGAGGAAAAAAGGTTTTCAAGTGCTTTTCTTAAGTTGACTCAAACTCTGAAAGTAGCTGACTTGGACCACATGCAAAGTTCCGGCTGGTTACCTTTAAAAGTTCCGACTGGAACCTAGTTCCAGTGCACCTTTTTTGGACAATGTGCAACAGAGTTAGTTTTCATAAAAGATTTTATGGGCATACAAAAAAAAATAGTTCAAATGTGAAAAATAAGAAACTATGTCACTACTTCCTAAAGGGCATAAGCAGTTGCAGCCCCCCAAAATAGTTTGAAACAACAGATAAACATCCAATTATACCTCTGCCAAGTATCTTTCATAATATTTCAGGACATAAATTGCATTCTCAAGATAAACAAAGAGTTACTCTGAGTGAATTTATGTATAAATATAAATGTATATATATATATATCTTTTTATGTGTATTTTTAATGAAGACCAAATAATATAGTGACTTCTCTGTAAACAAAACTATTTTCAGTATGCTCAGTTATTATTTTGTTAGAAATTGTCTGGAATTGATTAAAAACCTCAAGTACCTTTTAGGTAGAGAGACGGATGAGCATCTGCAGGAAATGGTTGTCCATGCCTGAAGTGGTTACTACAGACCATGGTGTTCTTGGTCACAGAATAGTTTTTGTAACCAAGAAGCTTACTCCAGGTTTTGCAATGCTTCTCTGGACAGCGATGAAACTGCAACTTTTCTACATGACCTTTATGATGTACCTGCAAAAAGACAAGAAAAAATGAATAGTGGGGACTTTTTATTCAGCAATAAGCAGTTTTTACACATCTTTCCATGGTTTGGCAAATGTAATATTAGGGAAGACAAGTGCTATAGGCCCAGGCAGGGCTCATGAAACAGTGCTCTAAACAAATTTTATTGGATTAGTATTTTCCTAAACTGTTATTCGGGATCTTTACAATGTCTCATCACCCTCATTTCCCCTAGCTGTCAAAATATTTCCCACTCCAACCTTGCCATCTCATTATTGCACTTAACAATTAGAAGGCACCCAAAACCTATTGCTATGTACGGTATCAGTATCAGAGTACCTTCCTAAACCTGTGCACACACTGCAGCAAGTAAATACTCAAAAAATGGACAGTCAAAGATTGCATGTCAGTGACTTCAGGATGATGGGAACAAGCTCACCTGATGGGCATGTTATACTGCTTCATCTGTTTCTTTTTTTGGGGGGGGAAGGGGGGTGTTAGGGGAGGGGGGTTATTGCTCAAAGTGTGAACATGTAATGATAAACAAAAGTGAAGAAAATGTCGTTCAGGTCTACAGACTTCACTCGAAAGATTAATTCATCCCCCTTGCAATAAGATTTACATTTTGAAAATAAATTAACATTCGTAGCTCCATACCAGTAGGCGGTAAACCAATCAAAAGAGTTTGTGAAATGTGAGAACGCCCTTTGCTAGTAGTACTTATGCGAGGCCACTTTAATGACACTGATCTGTCTTGGAACTTTGTCTCACTGCTGTTGTTTAGTCACTCCAGCTTTCCTGGGAAAGATGGGTTGCTTCAACACACAGACTATCATGACAGAAATGTGATATCATAGTTTTGTAGACATCATTTGTGTCATAGTTCATTTGTGAGTGAGCAACCATACATGCTAAAAAAGATATACCCTCCATCACTGGTCTCCTTGTGGTGGCATATTGTGCTGGGCATCAAATTCAAATGCTGTACTGTGTCCAACTTGGGAACGATTTGTTCTTCTGCACAACCATTCATAATGATACAAGTGTGCTCTTCTTGCTCCCCACTCTGCGTCAATTTTAATTACACAGCTTTTGCCATCCTACATTTCTCCATGATCTGTTGCTTCTATTCTTAAAAGACATTCCATGCCGACTCGGGCCTGTACTTGCTGGGCTAGGAAATAATACAGTAACTTCCTCCCCTGCAGGAGGTCCATCTTAATAAAGAGAAAAATTAACCATTGTTCTCCCTCATCAAATTAGTCAAAACAAAAACTTAAAAAAGGGGAATTATCTATATGCAGCCTGTATGCACAGCATGAATCACATTCATGATTCATCAGAACAGCTAGCTGCAATTAACATCTACTGTCTAGAGTTTTTGGTTCCTTGCGTTAGCAAAAGGAACCTATGTAGTCAGCTTGGCGTGTGTGTGTGTATGTGTGTGTGTGCGTGTGTGTGTGTGTGACACTTGCTTCGGTACGCTGTAACACAAAGGAAAGTTGGACTAAACTGAAACTTGGTATATGGATCTGTCATAGTAAGAAGGTGTGCCCTATTGTTTTTGGTGGAGGTCAAAGGTCATGTGGGGTCACCAGGGGTCAAAGACCGAAAACCTTGTTTGCACGATATCTCAAGGTAGGAAGCTTCGATAAATTTCATACTTGGTATGTAGATGCATTATGGAGAGAAGATGAATGCTGTAGCTTTTGGTGGAGGTCAAAGGTCATCTGTGGTCACCAGCAGTCAAACACTGAAAACTTGTTGTTAAAACAATATCTCAAGGTAGGAAGCTTGGATAGATTTCATACTTGGTATGTGGATGACTTATGGTGAGAAGATGAATCCTGTCATTTTTGGTGGAGGTCAAAGGTCATTTGGGGTCACTGAGAGTCAAATACTGAAAACCTTGTTAACGCAATATCTCAAGGAAAAAATCTTGGATAGATTTCATACTTGGTCTATAGGTCCACCATAGTGAGAAGCTGTGCCATACAGTTTTGGGTGAAGGTCAAAGGTCATCTGGGGTCACCAAGGGTCAAAACCTGATAACCTTGTTGTTAGCACAATATCTCAAGGTAGGAAGCTTGGATAAATTTCATACTTAGTGGATGCCTTATGGTGGGGAAAAAATTTTGGTGGAGACCAAAGGTCATCTGGGGTCACTGGAGGTCAAACTCTGCAAACCTTTTCAACTCTATATCTCAGTGTAGGAGGCTTGAATAGATTTTTGCTTTGAGGTGTTGCATTAAATCTAGCAGAAAACCCATATGAGATTTGTTGGATGTCAGAGTTGAAATCATCAGATGCCAAAAAGCAAATTCCCAAGAATTCCCTAAAGTCAAAAAATATAAGCACAAAACTGTATCATTGACTGAAAGATGTGGGACATCTTTCAGAGATGCCAGGTATCTCAATTTTAATTGAAATTATAGTATTATGATTTTAATCCATAATCCTGCCATTATGAAAATGTGCATCAAGTACTACTTTTTAATATTGCAGAAGATTCTCTGCCCACAAAGCAGAGGACTGTTGTGAAAGTTCACTAGACAGACAACATTTGTCCTTAGATTAGGACATGTGAGCTTGCAGGAATTGGAAATTAGAATTGATTAATTAAATGCTACTATGGGTTGTTAGTTTTATAAAGAGAACCAAGTTACTGATCATTTGGATCAGATACCATTGAGCGTGCATGAATTGTGATTGCTTAATTGAATAAAACAAATTGTAACTGTATACTGTCTGTGTTGATATCCCCTGAAGTGCCTGTAGGCTGTATTTCTTAAGAACAATTTATTTATGCTTGAATGTGTTAACACAAGATGTGCATTGTCTACAGAGCAGATTTTGTGAATCAACAGAAATACTGGTTCATTCAGTAGTTGGCTCAGTTTCATTACATTCAGCAAGGAACCACAGTGCCCATTGGGCTCTTGTTGTTGTTTAAAATGGGCAGTGTGTTATTGTAATTATTCCAATTATGTTATTGTTCTGTCTGCATCATGACTCTAAACCCTACAAAATCTCAGGCTCACGGTCAGCTTTGTGACCTACAGTAGAACCAGGCCTAGGCCTATTAGCCATACCCGCTCACCCACCTTTGCCACCTACCCCCACCCCTAATTTCCCCACAATGTTTCTCCTTACAAGTGTTAAACTCCAGTTCCTGCTGGATTTATCAGGCCAGATTTGAAATAGCCCACTAGCCTAGTACTGGGCCTAGGCCTAACATTTGGCCATAGAGCAGGATATAGGAACGCATTTGGCCTAGGCCTATAGGCTAGGCTAACCAGCAAAATGCAGTTCGGGCCAGATCTTAAATTTTGCAACCCAGTGCATATTCTCTACTGTTGGGTAGCATGTGTAGATTTATTTTTAAAGCTCAATGCAAACCTTAACATGACCCATCACCCCATTCATTCCCCTTCCCATCATTAGCCAACATGGCGAGTAGGCTAGGCCTATGGCTGTCACGGTGACTGCGAATGTGGATAGGCCTATAGGCTGGCCCTAGGCCTAACGTTATAGTAACAGAAATGGCCAAATTGTGATTTGTATTCTTGTGGCCTATTTAGTGCACATCCAATGCCATTTTGGAGATAGGCCCTAGGCTAGCCTAGGCCCTAGGCCTAGGTCAAATGATTCATAGGCCCTATTATCCTAGCCTAGGCCTTAAATTAGTCTCCTGAATGAATACTAGGCTAGGCCTAGGCCAAGACCTAACTTACCCTTCCCTTAGGCCGGCCTACAAACCCCATCCTTGCAAAATGCAGGCTGGATACGAGTACAACGGAAGGACTAACGTTAGCCTAAAGCAATCAACTGCTATGACAAAACCATAGGCCTAGGCCTAGCAATGCCTAGCTAGGCCGTAAAGGCTAGGGATAGCCTTGCTACAGCACAACTTTATGTATGTAGGGTAGGCCTTGGCCTAGACCTAGGCTATGCCTAGGCCTATATTTTTATTTTTTCTTTATTTATTTTTATTTTTTTGCTTGCATTGGTATAGGCCTACTAGGCCCGTACGGTGCCTATGATGATCTTCGTAGGCCTACTTAAACTTGGGCGGATACTGGTAGTGATAGCCAGTCTATCCTAAGGCCGCGCTGCATTGCAATATAGGCTAACGTTAGGCCTAGCCTAGGCTATATATTCAAGTTTTTTTTTTCAACTTTATTTGAAGAGGGTGACTCATTTAGCCTGAGCTTATCTTACATGAGGCTCTCAAAACAATAAAAGACATAAATATGAAACCATATTGGAAAAATAAAAAAGAGATAACTAGTCAAAAGAACTTGGAACTTATATAACAAAATAAAATAAATAAAAATATAAATAACAGGCTATGCTAGTTAGTTGCCGACGAACTTACCTGTCCGGATGTTGGCGATCATTGAGGCAACCATACACAGCACATCTGTCTTTTTTCCCATCTTTTCAATTGGATTAGGCTACTGTCAGTATAGTGATAGGTATAAAAATTGAATATTCAGCCCAACTTCTGCAGCTAAATCTTTTCTCTTCTTTTCAACGAACTAAGTTAGAGGTGGACAGAGTTTGGAAGTCACACGTAGGAGTTTATTTTCTTTGTACCGGCATAGAGCACGATATGTAAATAGTACTAGCCTAGTACGTTTGCTGCTGTAGTGTGATTTTTGATTTGTTGAAAGTTTTGTATTACCCGCGTAAATTGTGTCTAGCACCGTCAACCTTCCCATAGTGCTTTGCGCGAAGCTATTAGCAAAGAGGTCTATGAAACTGCCAAATCGTGTAACTAGGACGTTCACACTATTGTATGCTAAATAGCACGCACTGCTGTTTAATTGTGACATAGTCCTTAGCTATAGTTACGTTCATACACGCGCATACTCGTATATAGCAACAATCACTGCAGCAACGCACGCAGACGATATTACTCTCACAGTAATATGCGGTCAAAAGTTTGTGTTGCAATAGCCTAGGCCTAGTTCAGGGAACAAAGTGTACGTCAGAACTAGGCCTAGGTACCCTAAGCTAGTTCAGGGAACAAAGTGTACGTCAGAACTAGGCGGAAGGCCTAGGTACCCTAAGCTATGTTGGAACATACTTCGCTAAAACTGAAGATGCTAGGCGTTACTGGTGCAATCTGGCAGCTCATGTCGTGAGCATAGTAGATTCTTAACCCAAAATGCAATGAGCTTATGCTCAAAGTGAAATTTTATGACTGTAACAAACATGAAAAATGACCACTCCGTACAATTGCCCTAGCGGCAGTTGCCTTAAATCCCGGCCGGTGGTGGCGGCTGGCTTGTATATGTGTACCAGCGTAAGCTTGCAGGCGGTATATGGTCGTGCAGCGCAAGTGCTATTAGGCCTACTCCACTTATGATGTCACAGATTTTATTTCCGGAAAAGCACGACAAAGTACCACAAAGCTGAAAGTCCATGTTCACCCCAAAACCAGGAAAAGTTAGCCAATATTTTCATTTTGCTAAAATGACTGTGTCAGACGTCATTTACTACACCAATTAAACATTCTGAAGGCCTATCTTCAACCATGATACTTGGACTTTAAACGTCTAACAGAGATAATATCTGTAGGCACTTACCTTCCTCTGTCTCCCTGAACTGCAAATCCTATGCTGTATATTTAATCGCGTCGGTAAACGAACAGAATTTCACACTGACTGAGTAGACAGCTAGCTGCTTGTAAGATCAAATAGTAAGCAGCGCTTATTTGAACGCGAACGCAACTTTTGCTATATAGCCTAAATTGTATGTAGGCTGTATGCCTAAAAGGGACGAGCAGGTCAGCGAGTGATTGGGCTTTCATAGACACGCGTATATTTGTTTTGCTTAGGACGCGCACGCACACACGAACGTTATTCAAACGTTATGGGCAGCGCGTCTATGCGCTTCACATAACCAGGTAACGTTTTGCGTGCACTAAAGTACTTATGCTGTATTTAAAAGGTACGCTTTATTTCTTTATGATTATGAGACGCGATAAGGCGTGCACCACATACGCAGGCAAGCCCTGTAAATAGCAAAAAGTTAGAGAAAGTACACGCAACGAAGAAACGACTGGTTGGTTGAGAGAATGCAAATTTGGACCCATAGAAATAAAAGCAAGAGAGAATGACGTCTGCCGATCTGGACTGAAGCCATGATTTGGCTAGGCTGTACGGCAACAGAGCACCGTCGCGTAATACAATATCACGTCATTGCTTTTGCCCCAAGTATTGGCAAAGTAACTACAAGTTTTCACGTTAGGAATATAAAAAAATACTTAAGACACCATGACTTATTTCTGTTGTGAAAATTACTTCTAATCTTTCGAAAAACGGATAAAATAAGCTATAATTTCTACAGCAGAATGTACACTGTACGGTACGGAGACACACCAATCAACCGGTCTTTTGCCTACAACGAAAGCGCCCTCACAACCCACGAAGTAAATGTCAAGATTTTTTCATCTGCGTGGATGTTTTGAAGTGCACGGTGAGCTAAATCGTTCTTTGAACGCATCCATTACCTGTTTTGTTAGAGGTAACTGTGTTTAGCCAAGTGAGACCTGAATAGGTAAGTTTGTTTCTATTTGAGGTGAAAATTCACTCACGTTTTTTCCTTTGAACGGAATTATTGTACCTCACATTTCTCGCATATTTAGAAGCTCATGAGATTCTTATATTGACGACTTACCAACTTCCTTTTCTTTTGCCCGGTCTTTCACCTTCGTTTCAGATTTGCCTCACTACTCTCTAAAAGTATGGGATCAAGTTAAAGCAAATCCGATCAACTGCACATTGAACTGATATCTGGTCATATCATGGCTAGATTTCGGTTCAGTTTGACTAGAAATTGCTATTTTGAACCAGTCGAATAATTTACAGTGATTCTGTTTCTAAATGAAACTCATTTCTATTTGAACAGGACGTATTTAAAGAGCCTGGATTATGTCTTTTTCAGTATTGTAGCTCGTACTATCATTTATTTGGAGACTGCGCATAATCTACTTAATGTAGGGGACGCTATTCTACAAAACTCATTTATCTCCCTAAAATGACTGCAGAGTCATGAGTGCTCGAATGTGGGAAGTATGATTCTTATAAATCATGTTACCAAGACTTCATTAAGTTTTCCACGATTGTTCCGGTTGGAAATAGACGCCTTCATTCTAAGACCTAGGTAACGCGGCTTTTATAAAAAGACGAGTTAGGAAATGTTTCCACGCAATGTAATATGGTAATGGGTCAAAGGTGAAGTGTACCACGCTTACAGTGTACCCGGCGCGGGTGTTGAATGCTGAGCACGCAGAGCTAAACGCTTTGCCCGTTGTCATGGTACACTTGACCTTGTGACCTGAGCGGAAGTACCGAATTTCCCAACCCGTGTATAGGTCTCAAAGGATATAATTTAGCCTTCTCTAAATTACTAAGAGTCATGAAAAAGATTTGTATGCAGTCCATATTGTCAAAATACGACAGAAATTTGTCATTTGTGCGATTTGTTTACTTTTAAAGCAGATTAGACACCTCCCCTTCTCATCACTCCCTATTTCAAAGTTGAATAGCTTTACCGTCGCTGTTACTTAACTATTGTAAGAGAGAACCTCCGTTCTGTCAAAAAGAAAAAAAAAATAAATAAAGTTAGCGATGGACCTTTCTCAGAAATCACATTATTGGTAATAGAGGGCAGCCTAACAGACCTAGGTAATGTGAGCAAGATAACTAAGAATTAACAAAAACGTGTATTGCAGAGTTCCCTCGATACTATCAGGGTTATTTTCTTTATGACTTGTTCAACGCCAGCAAATGACAGCCACTGCTAATTACAGGGCTTTACACTTAAATTTTCTTGCCAAATTCAAAAAGAGAAAAAGATTCAGCAGTCACCTCAGAATGTTACATGACAGTTGAGAAGACCCTTTCAAAATATTTATAACAGATTAAGTTTTCTACAGACCGAAAACCAAATGCGAAAGCCATATGAAGTGTTTTCGTTCTAAATTTGTGTAGACTTTCACCTTTTCTCGCCTGCATTAGATCGTAATTGCACTATGATTTATCTTAGAAAACATTAATTTAATCAACACAGAACAAAAAAGATTTGTGTAGTTGTGTGCATATGGTTTCTAAACATGGAGGATTAGCCTTTTCCCAAAAAAAAGATTTGTGTTCATATGGTTTCTAAACATGGAGGATTAGCCTTTTCCTATATTTTAAGCTCCCTGAAACTATTTATTAGGGTTGTTGCATTGGCCTTTCCCAGTGGTGGACAGACATGAGAGTATATGTACATTGAAGCCCTTCCTCAGAGCATTTTGAAGGAGTAAAACAAAACTCATTCACAAATATTTTTTATGTGTGAATTATTTGACAGTGACTACAGTCCAGCAAGTCTTCCGCGTTTATTCATGTTTTTTTCTTAACACTAAGCTATTATTTTGTTTTATTACGCTACTATTTTAGATAGCCTAAGCTCTTCAGTGAATTAAGTCTTTACTGCTTACGTACTCGTGTAATAGACTAAAGTAAAACATGTTAAAAGACTGTGAATCCACTTATAAATCTAAGCGATGGCGCTATCTCGAAAACAGAATTACCAGAATACAAAAGTGCTATAGGTTTCGGCATTGTTCAATTCGCAATTGTTCATCAGAAATAGATTTTGTCTTGAGTCACTACACTATTGCATAGTAAAAAAGTTCATTTTGTGAAGGTAGGTATACACAAACTCCGACAATCTCAAATCATGTTTCATTTCCACCGAAAAATTTTTCATAAATCAGCTGAATGTAAAGTATCCACAAATCAAGTGTAACATGTATTTCTCCATCGTTTATTCAATCCATATATGAAGCTAAAAATGATTAATGTTAGATTTAAGTATATCCTTAGCGCAATCATGAAAGAAACTGCATTATAGGCGGCGAACTCTTAAAAGCTGAATATCCTTTTCCCAGATAGTAAAATTTCTCCCAACAAGTTTTCCCTAGCCCCTCCTCTAATTTCAAAAGTAATTGTCTTCATTAACTCAGGATCTGCAGTTTAATTAAATCACCTCAAATATGTGCAATTTTAGGTATCAAATTGTGAAAACGGCATTCATAAAGCACCTATTAAAATTGGGCGGAACATTTTCAAAGGATATCAAAAGAATTTAGATATGCTCGCACGGTGCACCGTCTTCTAGTAAATACATGTGTGCCTTAGAGAGAACTCACAATGATATTGCAAACTATCATAGCCTACATTTGAGTATGGCGTAATTATGCGGAATATAACATGATAATGTCCCCATATGTCTACACCTTACCATGCACACAAGAAAAGCTTTTAAAGGATTCAGTATCTACTTCTTTCTTCCTTTTCTATTTCTCTCTTTTAAGGTTTCCTACTTTCTCTTTCGATCTTTTTTCTTCTTTCTCTTGTTCTGTCTATTTTTATATTTTCACTCTTTCTCTTATTTTTGCCTCATTGTTCTCTCATTTTATCTCTCAGTTTTTCTCTTTTATGGGACCGCCTAAAATGCCTGGCTTAAATTGCCCCCGAGGAAGAACAAGTTGAGCAGTGATTTCCTTCATGAGATTTACGCATTTTATTTGTGTTAACTTCTTCCCTATATTCCTTATTAGAAAGATTCAAACAAAATAGCAACAATACGTCGAAAAAGGGCACTGTAAAATAGTTAACAGGGTTCACACATTTTAATGAAGAGAGTTATTACATTACCATCTAAACAATGGTGTAGCTTAGAGGTAGGGGGATAGGGCAAAGAGCCTAGTATTTCCCAGTCGCCCCACTGGAAAACTCAAGAGTAAAAAATATACCACTACTATTTTTGAAACCACCATAAATGGTGACGCCCCTTGCGCCTTTTCCTCTGCGCCCCTTCACACAAAAATTCCTGGTTACACCACTACACCCAAATAGATTGGATTAGGAAATAAAATAAGTAACACAAGTCAGAATAAACATTTAAATATGACATATGGAGCCAAAGTGTTAATGATTGTTACTTAGTTAAACAATGAGCTTTATTGTGGTAGATTGCAATATCATAACCGATACAATGAAGTATGACTCAAGTCAAAATGTTTGTAAAAAGCTACCTTTAATTAAGGGCTACATAAAAGTATACCAAATTTAAGTTCCTTAACCTTCGAAAGAAAAACAACGTAAGACTTCTAATCTGCAATTACAAACTATTTTTCTTTTCAAACCTGAAAAGGGAATTTAAGCATTCACAGAAAATAAAGAGCTTATTATCTCACTCTATTCTCATATGTTGTATATATACTTTAATTTGACAAATGCTAATCTAAAGTAATGAAGACGTATTAAAATCAACAAAAAATCACCAAAATCTGCAAACCTTTTCCAACTTCAAATGTACTTTCTTAATATGACTTGTAGCAGCAAGAAGTAATAAGGGTATAATCACAGAAGCACTATATATATATATATATATATATATATATATATATATATATATATATATATATATATATATATATATATATATATATATATATATATATATATATATATATATATATATATATATATATATATATATATATATATATATATATATATATATATATATATAGTGCTTCTGTGATTATACCCTTATTACTTATTACTATATATATATATATATGTATAGTCAGAGAATCACGTGACCAAAAGTGTCTCCACTGTTCGAACAAATGAAGGCTTACCAAGATAGCCGCTTGGCTACTGTCGATTGTGACTTCATCACAGGGGTAGGAAGCTGTTTCAAACTGGGGGTGAACGTTGTTTCGGATCTCCTTCCTGTGGGAGGGGTCTAAGGGAAGGTGGTGTCCCCACTTGGAAAATTTTTGAATATTTGAGGGTCCTTTGATGCAGTTTGGTGCAACATTTTGGACAAATTTTATGGTAAATTACTGCAAATTTTTGACATTTTTACAGAGGGAACAAATAAGGGGGTTTCTTCCTTGGACTGAGGGGAACGGAAGCATAGTTCCGACCACCACATTTTTTATTAAGGACTTCAGACAAGACGTTAGTGTAGGATGCTATGTCCATATCAAAAGAAGTCCGTTGGTGATAAAAGATTAATATGTAAACACTAGCGGAAAGAGGCTTCAGTTGAATTGGCCTTCAAATGCATCAGAGTGCATAATAAGCACTTTACAAAATTGATAATTTTTACTCTATTTTAAACAAAAACAATAGCTTTGAGAAGAGAATAAGAAATAATCAAAGGCAAAGAGTACTGACGACAAATTCGGAGTGTTCATTCTTTGAAAAGCCATGTACCAAAACTTGTGACAATGCAGAGATTTTTCGATAAAATGTTTTTAGAAATTAATACTTAAAATAATATCCTAACCCTTACAAAAATATGAACTCATTATTGGTGCATGATCTCCTCTTGCCCATTGCTCAGCGATGCTTTCCACTTTTAGACCAGCTTAAGATAATTGTAGGACCAAAAGTTAACATTGGTAACACCCTACCCCTACCACTGTGGCGAGCCGATACATTTAGGATTTTTCACCTGGACTTCTTAATTCGAATAGCTTTGAATAAACCCATTTTATGAAAATAGTCAGTCTTACTTCTGCCTTTTTGCAAATCATGACTGAACCTTTTATATAGACGGAGACTTTCCAGGCGCTTAGCTACGGTGAGGGGATGGGGGACCTGGCCCCCTAGATGTTTGTTAGGCCCCCCAAATTTCCTTGTGTCCTAATAAAATGTGTAAGAATTAAGAAAAAATAAATCAGTAAGTCAATTCGTGACTTCCATTTGATACCTAGGGCCCCCTAAAAATTTCATCCTAGCTACTCCCCTGGGACTTTCTCACGACTTGGAAATAAATTTTAACAAATGAACTCTTTAGGCCTTCCGTTGAAATTTTGAACCCATCCCAGGTGGGAGGGGGTCGTTCCCTTCTCATCTGGTAGCCTTTAGATTTAAGTTTTACAACACTGCTGCAATACTTAAAGAGAATAAGCAGTCGCCCCAAACTTGTTTGGGATATCTTCTACATCTTAAAAATTCCCTCTTATTTCCCTGAACAACAGTGGCGTAGCTAGATATTTTTTGTGGGGGCGGGGCAAAAGCAAAATATTTCCGACAGATTATTACCTTAAAGTAATGATTATTATCTAACTATCATTTGGCGTGTAACGCGAGGAAAAAATTAGATTAAAATATCTCCAAGATTGCCTTAAATGACACTTCCAGGCCTTGTCAGTAACCATTTCGATGTGTAATTCTGCTTAAAATCATAAGAAGTGTTGTAAGTAAAACCCCTAAGAATATAATTTTAGCTACTAATTTCCGTTGTAAGAATTTTTAATTAAGGTGGTAAAAATTTCCGACAGATTAGAAATTTCCGACAGAGGCCTTCGGAGGCTTTGTGGGGGGAGCGACCGCCCCCCTCTAGCTACGCCACTGCTCAACTATATCTTTCGTGATGTCTACAAACAAAAACATTTCATATTTGGGATAAAGAAAGTGTTTATTCTGCATTAATTGAAGATTTTAGTACCAAAAGTATCATCACATGATCACACAGTCATTCATGAATTAGGATACCCGGGTATACACTGATTCAAGCTGGGGGACTGCGTATTCCCTTTAAGGGAGAGCGCGTCACCAAAATTAAATGAAAGGTTGTGTCAGTTTGTATAATTCAATTGATGCGACTGGTTATTTATAGTTTGCTGTTCTTTTGAGGTAGCTTCTATTTCAAACATGCAGTGACAATATGTTCCCAAAACCTTAGCAAGTGGGGAAAATTTTAGGTTCTTTCAACAATCCAAACTTCATTTCGTCGCTCCTAATCTGATGACCAGGCATAGATAATTGCTTTTTTAGTTATCATAATTATCGTAATAAGCTTGAACACATGACACTTTATCAATAAATGATTGACTGCAATTGAAGTTCAAAATGGCACCACTTTCAATTAAACATTGTCTTGAACAGAATATTTGTTACAGTATAGTTATCTTTCCAAGCACTAAAAGATTCAATTCTCATTTTCTGTTACATTTAAAGAAAAATTAAAGTAAAAAATAAAATTTAAATCATATATGTAGCTGCTGAAGTTCTCCCAAAAAGTTGAAACTAACAGAGAACTTTAATTTCCCGACATTGATCATTTTGAATACATGTTCAATCCATTTTCAACAACAGAACAACAGCATTTCGCCAATCACTTAGGAATCGACATAATAAACTTACTGTGAAGCTTTATACCCGGTGTATTTAATCTTGATTGGGGTACTGTACATATTAGGGAATCTTGTAGTAAAGGTATCGATGGTCTCATCTTCCATTTCTCTATCGAATGGGAAACCCATACTACGGCTATCAGGGTACTTTTCGTCCTTCAGTCCACAGTAGCTGGTACCTCTGTCTAGGTTGTCGGGGCTGTCTAAGCTCCAGTCAGTCGCCATAACGAACAGGTCGAATTGCATACCGGATTCTGTACCCCTTGGCAGCAACATGTGCTCAGGCCAGCCACATTCACAGTACCGATCTGCAAGACAAGTACCTTCGCCTTCTCCTTCCTTACCAAACTTTCGATTTTTAAGTTGATCATAGGTCAAGTCAATTGGTTTGATGACTGAAGAAGCAGTCGATGATCTACAGATGATGTCTTTTTCACTCGGCACTGTATGCGATGGAAACAAAGAAACTTACCTTAATTGGAATAGAGAAGTAGCCTCACATTTAGTTTGAAACAACTGCTAAATCTCACAAATTTTATTTCCCTTACAACTATCTTTCATGACGTTTCTGGGCATAAATATTAGATACTGAGATAAACAAAGGAGTTGTACTTCATGAATTTAACAGCTAAGTCCCACGCTATTGTCACATGATTAAAGCGGGACATTTTTAATTACCAGACGGGGTAAATTAATTTTAGCTTGGCATTACGTCAGTTTTTACTTTAATATTTTGAAACCAGGTCGCAAAACATCATCAACGTGTTCAGAACTTGGTAGTGTTTTCATATAACATAATGAAAAGAAAAACATACAAGCACTCCAGTTACCCAGTATACGCGTGGGTGCTTGTTTTTTTTAAGCTTATCGATTTTTTGTGTATTCACTTACAATTCCATACGAACTTATCCATCTCAATAAACAACCTTCTCTGTGAACTCAGAGGCAGTGGAATACCATGCTCATCAAATTTAGGCGCAATGAAAATACGGATAGCTGCTTTCATTGCTTAAGTAGACGTGATACCAATTTTGTACTCGAAATGGTCGTGGTTTATCTTCTTTACTTTCACCTGTACAGAAATAAAACAAAATTCCATCATTAGTAATTCCATACTAACGAAGAAGTGTTTGTAAATTTGATCAGTGAAAGGATTTTGAATGGGAGAGAATTTACAACACTGTCAAAGTGCTTCTTTTGGTCGCCTTTTCCAGAAAATCTGGATTTGCCTTTGCTACTATTCACGTAACTTATTTTGAAGTGTGTAGAAACATACGGGATGAAAAACTCATGCAAAAGCAAATGTAACTGGTAAAGCAGGAAAGAAAACTTGATCTTAATAAGGGCAACATGGTAACGTAGCAGTAACGGACTTTTATTAATCGAACTTACATTGACAGGCGTGTTTGGGCTGGCCTGTGGGTCTGGGTCCGGGTCCAGGAACATATCATGAGAGATATCAACAGTAAAATCCTCCATACGAGTGGTCAAGACAGACTCTTCACAATTTTCAGAATTTGTAACCTGTGAGTCAGAGTAAATGTATTACATCTGAATGAGATGGAACAGTTGAAAAAATATCCATGACGAAAAAAATGGTTTCCAGGAAAAGGTACCTAACTTTCACTGCTTTTCCTTGAGGGTGCACCAAATATGACGTATTTTGCATTGAGAACAGAACTTTATTAGACGTACATTATCTTTTATAAGGGTGATCGTTATTTCGAGTATCCTTTGCAGATTTTTTATGCACATTTGTCATTCTATAACCAGAAAGCGATTCCTCACAAAACTTTATCCTTATTATAAAAGAATAGCAAATATTGTTGCATCTATACTTACGTTAACACGCACTGAATGTATGGTTACGCCGTCTAAATTCAAATCTTCATGTGTGTAAGACTTGAGGTTAAGTTTATGGAGCACAAAAAGGTTGTCGATAAATTTGTGCCAGCGGAAAAAAATTGGGTCCCGAACAGCAGTTTCAGTGGCACCCATAACTCCACCAGCCTTTAAAACCAAAATAACATCATTTTGTATTAATTTTACACAAATGCATCTTTTAGATGATGTAAAATTTTTAAAAATGTATCTCAAAGTTTTCCATCAAAGAAAGAACCTTCAAATATTACAAGCGTCCAAGAATTACTGATGGTAATAATCGCACGGGCTTGTAGCATTATTTTCAAAACAAATTAAAAAATTACAATCTACAAAGTATACACTTTAATACTTTTTCAGTAGAGTGAAAACATTCATGATACTTTACAGTCCATTTTTTAAAACGAAATACGTCTCAATTGTACGCACTCTATGACTGTTCAACCAAGGTTGTTACGGATGGAGTTCAAGCACCTAATCCATCAGACAATACGCACTTGATAATAATTTAATCCTTCTTGTTAGGGGAAAATTTCATTAACAGGTCCTTTGCTTCCTCTTCTAGATTTGTTTGACGTGAGCGTCCTTATCAGAGTTTCATCATTTGATACTAAGGCAACCCTCAGACAAAGAGTTTAGGAAGACAATATTTTTAAGTGATCTGCTTCACCGACAGATGTTAAACCTTTGTCATCTTTCTAAAATGAAAGTTTGTAACTGCACTTTTACGGGATCTAATTTCTTTATTATTCTAATTTTTACACATGTAAACTAGCATTCCTTTTCTGTGAAGACGGCAAGTCTATATTTTGTCTACAAAAGTTAAAACGTTCCGCATTGTTCCTAAAATTAAGAATCATGAACCCATTTTCAGTAAGTTATTTGAACTTTTACTGAACTCTTTTAAAAGTGTAAATAGTCGTAAAGAGATAAAATGTTTTTTCTTTTCTTTAACGACTGGCAATATCATGGCAATGGGTAAAGTCATCCCAAAACTGTGTCGGGCGTAGCAGACGACAACAACTATTGACGTCACATCCTGTAAAACCTTCAAGTGGTAAAGAATTTCACAGAGAGACAAAACGGGAGATTATTGTCGGCAAACCACATAGTGTCAAAGGAGGGAGAAGTGCTTGTATTCCATCCGTAACAACTCCCTGGTTCAACCAATCTTTCTTGCTCGTTTCATTTATACATACTACTCCACACCTGACTGAGCGTATAAAAACTACTTTAAAGCCCAGTTATATCATTTTAAATAACTAGATTCTCTTCCGCTTTTGACCTGTAAAGTTTCAATCCCATATAAAACATTTCAAGCAGGTTGGGAGATGAAAAGTTTTTCATTCATTTCCTTTTTCGGGATCTTACTAGCAATTTTCGAAAGGACAAAAGGGAGAGTATCTTTTACAAGTGGTAGAAATTTTCAGATCTGTGTTCCTATCATGGAGTCAGTTTCGCTACAGTGCGTCCCATTTATAAAGGTCTTCCAAAATGCCTGTTGCGTAATAATTCTTTGTGAAGTTTGTGAAGTTTGGTCACGCTCAAGCGATTTGGCAATATATATATAATACAACATATTTAGACAAGGCATGGGGATTTTTCGAAAGAAATACAAGCCTTTGTAAAGCTCAACTATTGGTATAAAGAGAATAAAGAGAATTCTTTTCGTCATGTGATGTTGCAGATTTATCATAAAAATACTCAAAAGACGATACGGCCGGGGGGGGGGGGGCGTTTTGGAGAACCTTAATCCATTCGAACCATGACGACACTTTTCATCTTGATCTTGAACGTGATCCGAAATTATAAGAAGCCCTTGATGTTTATACTTTCACAAATAAAGACTTATTAGGCTATAAGTAGTGGCGCCTCCAGAGTTTGGAGATTGGAGGGCACCACAGATGACGTCGTAATGCCACCTCAGTTAAACTCCAAAAATTGTACATTTTAATGCATCCTGCGATTGTATACAGTAGATGGATTCTTCTTTTGTCACTTCATAAAGGTGACGTCCAGGGGAGGGGTCTAAAGGTGTCCCCTCCCCTTTGAATCTTTTTTAATTTAAGCTGACTTAAATGTAAAATGGTGCTATCTGTGGGATATTTTTGAAACTGATCATACATGACTGGAAAATGTCCATAAATCAGTTGAGTTTGTTGTCTAAGAGAAGGTTATGTTGTCAACAAACCTCCTGAAGCCCCCCTTTTAGTTACTTAAGTACCTTCTATTTGGGGAAAGCCTTTACGCAAAAATACGTGCGTGGCGACCGCAGAAACATTTTTGGACTATTACGAAAATTTTCCTTTGCTTCCTTGTGCATTATAAAAGGGTATCTAAGGCTGGCAGACACCGGTTTAGGGCCTCCTGGAAACTCTGAATTAATTACATAAAATGGGGTACTGACATAATGCTACCTGACATCCAAATAATATTATAGAGTATGATGGCGAGCACTTTACAACTATCGTATTTTTACTATGTTTGAACTAATAACCAGACAAACAGCTTCCAGCAATGGGGAATGGGGGAGAGTTTTGGTTGCAGGGAGGTGACATTAGACCTCCCTGATATGTATAGCAAAAAGGGTGGAGGACTAAAAAGCGCGTTTCAGAATGCTTCTTCGTCGTAAAAACATTAACAATTACCATCTATACCGATAATGGCTGGGTAGCGAAGCGCTCTGTGAAAATTTTTGAAAAATGTGTAACGGTAAATACATACTTTCAACCTTCCACATCATGGTACAAATTAGATCAAAAGATCCCATATTGATGCGAGACCCCAAGAGATTGGAGATGCCCCACTGTTTTTCGGAATGGTGGTGCGATCAGAACAGTTGCATGTATTATTACCTTAACAATGGTCATGAGATGGAGTGCAAACGACGACGAATGAGGGAGAAGCGCGCCGAAATTTTTCATTAAATAAGATTTCCATAACAAATCTGCAGTCAGGCACTGCATGGAGTCACTTTCAATTCAAATTTCCCAGCATACCTATATGCTAGTCACAAAGCCACTCTTTTACCTGAGAATTCCTAAAAAGCTTTCAACTGTTGCTGGTGTGCTTCTCCGAGAGTTGCTACCGGAAGGTACTGATAATAAGAACAATATTGAGGCTAGGTTTGAAGTGAGCGGAGCGCGCGAAAATTTTTATAGTTTGCGAAAGGTTTGCGAAAATTCTGATAGTTTGGGAACCATTTGTGATAGAAAATGATTAAAATAGGTCTATCACTCGGTCGAAAACGTACTCACCCTACCCCCTACAAAAATCTATAGCTTAAACGCCTTTTGTAATCATTTTAAATTTAAAAAAAATCTGAAATCGATTGGGAGACTCGCCCCCCCCCATTGCCCCGTGTCATCTCCACTGTTTATAAGCATTTTCACCTTATTTTAAGCTAAATATGCTTGTGTTCCTGCGTCTTCTGTCACGAAGTGGCTAAGAATGAATATTCATTTTGATTTCTACTAAAATACCAGTTTTTGTTCCTTTCTGATTGGCCAAAAAAATCTAAAGAAACGGTTTTGCAATTTCTCTTCCTTCACTGAGGTTTATAGTTACTTTTTAAAATGAAAATGACTGAGATTTTGCGTCTGTTAAATTTCGGCGGAAAAACATTCATTTTCGTTCATTTTGCTTTAGTCAAACATTTTATAAATGGAATTCAATGCAATCGCATTTTAATGTTGCTAATGTTTGCTAATGTTTGCTAATGTTTGCTTAAGAATGGGTTTTAAAGAATATTGCGCTAAAAATATCTTCAATCATGCGGATTGAATAATCAACTACTTAAGCACTCACAAGTACTTATGACTTTGATTTTAAGTTCCACTCTAGTGAGTTTCGTATTTTACAGCATACCAAATGCAATACAAGCGCAAGACTAATTAGGAAGTTTCCATGTTAGAGAGAAGTGCATGTTATCTCTGTCTGATGTTATGTCTTTTAGATTGCATTGATGTATCACATGTGATCGTACATAAAAGAAGTGAAAGAAAGTAATAATATTTAAACATTTGTTTAGGTAATAATTGGGACTTTACAATGCAATAGTGAAACAGTTAAAAACGTATTGTGATGTTCAGTATTTTGGTGTCACGCGTCAATCGCCAACGTCAATAAGGTTTAGAGGTCAAACTGAGCAAATGCTCTAAATTTTTCACCTTAATTTACGTTAAATTGATTAAAATTGTAAGTCACCATGATGACTTATAACACTCACCGATTTGTACCGACCGTCTGGATCTGTTACTTGTGCCAGTAAGTCATGACCATCGTTGTGGACAGAACCATACAAAGCTTTGTTTGGTGAACTACAGCTAGACTCCACAGCCGCTCCCAGGCTGTCAATCTCCACTTCTATCTTCTCGTTGTCAACCTGTAGAAAGCAAACAAGGAAAGACAAAAGAAGGTTTGCTGTATTTAACCTGACTTGACCAGACTTATCCTGACTTCACCTGTTAAGCGCAAATGCAAAGAAATTCTAACATTTAATGTTTAATAATTCTTCCTTATTACATCTACAATATATACTCAGACGTTTGGTTCCGTTATGATGTTACGAACTACCTACTATGGGTCATTTGGAAGAGCGTATTTAATCAACATCATTTTTGAACAATAATTGCGCTGATCAAAAGAAGATTTACACCGCGGAGCGGACTCTGTTTGCTCAGCTTCTCAGCTTCCCAAACCACCGTCCGCCAAAGCGAAGAGGACAGCGTCCAGTTTTAGACGCAAACTTCATACCATAATATGACTTATTCATGTGCTCTCTCATTATTCATGCTATTGTTTTTGAGTGAGTGTGTGTACTCCTGTAGTCGTAAACTGAAAGCCTAGACTGAAACCCGAGAAGTCCTATCGTTACTGAGTTGCATAGCGACCTATGCAGTGGGCACTACCAGGGAGTGGGTACTGCAATGACATACCAACTCTGTGGGTGGCATAGGCTACTGCAAGATTTAAACGGGACCAGATGTTGCCTTCTTGTAAATATTCACTAACATTCCAACCAGTCTTGAGGCCACATATTTCTATGAATATCCAAAAGAATTTGTTCGGTGTTCACTTTGGCAGGCGTTAGGGATATGACTGACCAAGGAATATGCCGTTCAGCCTGCTACGTAGGCAAAAGAAGATGCGGAAAATGACCAAGTAAGTTTCTACATCAGAAGGAGATATATATTGGTAATTTATACCAATCCCTTCTAGGCCTACATAAGTATTAGGAGGGACCAATTTTACTAGTGATGATTGCAGTTTAGAGCAATTAATATTTCGATACCCAAAGAAACCTCATTCACCCTTCTAATGCACTTTATAAGGATTCAGAGTAACATCTCTGATTCGACTCTAACCTTGTTACCGATAGCATCGGAATCAAGCATGACTACAGTAAGAACAAGGCTAAACGGTGATGCCAAATGATTGATCGAGAAAGTTATGGAGTTTGATTAACTGCCAAAAACTTCTGTAAGTTGGGGAGGTACGTCCATTTTTAGCATCTCAAACAAATTAGAACATCGTGAAACTGTTGAACTTTGGAAAGTGGTAGAGCACGGAGGAAGTTAGGTACAAGTTTCAAGAAAATAGACGATAATGGATACAAATGATCAACCTAAATTACCATGTGGTAGACGAAGTGTACCTTTGATGTAAAATACGTAGTACCTTTTACATCATTGAATCTTCAAATGCTAGATCAATTAAACTTGGTGGCAGTTCGGTGGGAAAAAGAAAAAAAGCTGCGGTTTAAAATCGTCTGTACGATCAACTTACGAGACATGTGAATAAGTTTTTTTGTCTATGTGCAAAACTATCATTTGCTTACCTTTTTAAAGTGACCAGTGTTGACAGCATCCAGGAGCCGATTGTAGTGATACATTAGCTCACTCACCAGAACTGGTTTTTGAGGATCTTGCCAACTGTCAGCCAAGAACATGTTGGCCGGCCTAGCAGAAAATCGTTTACTTCCGTAGTAATCAGTCAGATGAGGATTGTACCCCTCCTAAAGGGATCGATCAAAAACAGACACTTTAAATATTTTTTCTGCTGACAATGGTTTAATAATAACATACATACCCACATACATATATTTAAGTTTAGATTTTGCCTTAAATTTAGTTTTAAATTTTGAGTTGAGTTTGAATATATAATTTTGAGTTATATTTAAATATTTGATTCAAATTCTGATTTAGATTTAAATTTAAACTTAGATTTACTAGAGGCAGATGTCCATTTAAATGTAGATTAAGATTTAGGATGAGATGGTATTATTTTATTTTAGATTTAGATGACGGATGGATAGATGGATCGGTAGATAATAAAAATACAAAAAAGAATGGTTAAAAAAAACATAGCTGTTTGACTTTAATGGTGCAATATCTACAAAATTTATTTCAAACCTTTCCCAATGGACTCTCGTCATTACAATTTTACAGCGAAACGAGTACAAATACTAATTAAGACCAGAGCAAAAGATAGTAAGATGCACAACCGAGGTCTTCGCTAAGTCTGCTGATGTGTGATTTAAGATTTACTACCCAAACAAGTTCAGAACTTTAACGGTGTTCTATGCAACTTTAATTGCTCGTAATGACAATGTAATTTCCAAGATACCATTGGAAAGGTTTAAGTGCCCCACTACGAGCGATTTTAGGGCTTTGTCAAGACTCGAATTTTAGTGGCCATTAACCTTCGATTAAACTCAGTCCCGGTTTCACCTGAGTCGGCCCCACAGAGATTTCAGTGGAAAATGTACCAACAGCACCGTATGGGGATCACAAGAAGGTGTTAGTGGTATGATGGGAAAATGGTTTGTGTTGGGAAAATGGTTTGTGTTGGGAATGGTCACATCGAAAACTTTTTTACAGATTTTAGTTTCAAAAAGCATTTCCCTCATCAAAGTAGCCTGGTTCCTTAAGGTCAGTTATTTGGGAAAGTAAGTAGTCTCCTAAATTGTGGAAAGGGTTGGCCTTAGAGCTAGGGCAAGAGGTTTGGAGAAAGGTCGTAAAAGGTAGGTTTGTCTTTGAGGAAGGCAAAAGCTTCGTTTACATTGTGGGAAAGATTGGGGACTAGATGTTCGAAATGAAAAATTACACTAAGGAGTCGCTTACGTTTTTTTTTTACGTTTTTTTTTTTTTTTTCGTTTTTTCAGGACAGAATGTTGTGGCACTTGATGGCAGCTATGCATTTTTGTATTTTGTGAGACCACGTAAGAAACGTCCCGGAAGGGTGCAACGTTTCAGAGAACTTTCTCTTATGTTGCAATTTCCATGGGTTATACCACTAGAACCACGCTAAGAATGGTTTTTCAGTTTTTCAAAGACCCTACATTCACCTTGATAGCAATTTCCTATTGTGAGCGACCCTTACGATTGGTATCCGATGATATTTCTATCAGTTTCATTCACTGGCAGACTCTAGAAAGATGTTGCAAGTTTTCTTTGTGTAGCTGCCTTAAAATGCAAGCAAGTTATTGAAAGGTACGTACCTGAATAGGGCGACTCCAGTTAACATAGGGCTCAACTCTCATTAACCCAACGCCTAGTCTCTCTGCATCGTAGCGGGCTATCATCTGTTGGTGCATATAATAGAACAATTCCCCCTGACGATCCTTTGTTTCTGTTTTGTTTCCTTTTTCAGTGCCCTCATATGGGTACACCTGTAATAACAATGGTGTCACAGAAGTTGAAAAATTGATAGTAACATAAATTAAACACGGTTACTTTAAACAGTCACATCAGATTATTTTCTTACCAAGTCAGCAGCAGTGAAATTACTTTGTTGCCACTCCCAGGCTTTATGTAACTAAGATGTAGTTCAACGGATTAATATCTACCTGGTGCAAGCACCCACGTTATCAAGATATGGAAGGAGAGGGGTCAGAGCATGGTAACCAAACGAGGAAAAGCCAGAACGCAAAGCCCTTCCAATAGGCGTGGGGTTTGGGGTCCCGCCACAGGTCGTTTCATCGTAATGAGGATTGCACGTCGGGGAAGGCTTCAGGGAGTCACATCGGAATAGTTTCCAATAAACATGATTTGGGGCTTTACTTAAGTTCCTTGCACTTGCATTATGGAGTTTAAACAGCAAACCCCAGGGCCCGTGCCTACGAGCCTCCGTTTTCTTGTAGCGGTGGGGGAGGGGGAATGGACGGCGTGACTAGGAAAATTTTACGCCCCTTGAAAATTGAAACTTATAATTGCATACATGCACGAGACACTAAAAATTTAAGTGTGTCTCGCCCCCCTCCTGAAAGAAATATTTTGCCCCCTTGTCTGGCTACGTAAAGGCCTGTAAAGCCTTCTAGCTGTCTTAGTAGCTATGTCACTCACATATGCTGCAATACATTGATTTCTGCTTCGTACCTGGTACCCGTGATGAAACCTATTAGTTGTCCTAGCAACCATGTCACATTGATTTATAGTACGAAAGATTGATATTTACCTCGTGCCAGTGGTAATGATGACCGTTAAGCATTACATCCTCCCTCCACCAAGCCAATTTAAACTCCGCGTCTCGGACTGTACCCGTGGAGAAAAAGGGAACGGGCTTAGAGCCAACAGTGACATCTTGCCGGCAATGAGCCTCCCTTTTGGCGTGTAAAATGGTCTCACTTGTAAAATAGCTTTTGGGATTGATTTGCCAAGACGGAGGCAAAAGGATTCCAACAGTGTCCGCTCGATGCAGCAAGGCCATCGAGATGGCGTACATGTAGATTCCCTCGTTGAGAAGCGGTCGAAATTTTACTACTTTTGCCTTGAAATCATCGTAGCTGTCAAGTGATATAAGGTAGTTATAAACAGACGCAGCTTCTTTAGCGTGCTCTCTTTTGAAGACGGAGAAGTGTTCACCTCGAGCCAATCTTCCAATGTTGGGTGGAAGAACTTCCCGGATAAATGCACCCGGGGCAGAAGCAGGAGCAGCGGCTTCAAAATTATCGAAAAATGATAAAACGTCGTTCTGTTTAGAATTCATGATGCTTAATGACGCTGTACCAATTGTTGAAGTGCAAGAAGGTTGGTTGTTGTTTCACTAAAGCCTACTTTATGCAAGGCAATTTCTGAAGCTTGCATAAATATTTAGAAACTTATATAGGTCTATACAAAGTAATGCGGTACGTTTGGAAAGAAGCTCATTCGTCACTGAGTTCGTGACGTTAATTACAGACAATGCAATGCAAAGAACAGTAAACGCGTCGTCCAAAAGCCGAAACATCCCAGTTCTCAACAGGGAGTTGCTATTTAGCAACTCCCTGGTTCTGAAAAATTCCATCCTCAGATTTTAAAATTACAGAAAATGTAATGAGTATGCACCCAGTAGCAAAGCCAACCAGGATGTCATACATTCACACTCACGAATCTACAATCCTCGACAAAAGTACATGGGACAAACCCCGCTCCCCGTATCAATGTTGAAGTCTCAGAACACGTTGGCCTGCTGAAACATTGAACAGGGGTATGGGGATGCAGATAGGGGGATGGTGACCTCACTGTTGCTTGTTTAGCTTGTTTTGTCCCATCATTTTTGTCGAGGATTGTAGAGAGCAAAACTAATGAGGAGAAGCGTGATCTCTCCACTGCACCCCAATACCTCATCGCATGGAGTGGCGTTAGAAAATCACATGAACTCACTTCAGCCTTCACCCGTGCCAATTTTCAGATGATTTAAAAATTAGCCTTTCCTAAAACGTACCAGCCTGAGAGTCATGCCCGTAAAGAGATTAATTCTGTTCCCTAGGCTATCATTTGAAACGGTACAAAAATTCAGACCTTACTTTCTGGGGTTGCGAAACGACACACTTTGGAGGCCTACACCATGGTATGATAAAGAATGCAGAATGCTGGCTTATATTACGTACGTGGCTGATGTACAGCGGTAGCATCGGCAGCAGGATACGAGAACCTGCATGAGATGGCATTGCAGTGATGATATGTAGGTAAAATGCTGTTCGTTGTATCTACATTATTAGCCTGTGGTCCTCGTACTTTGCAGATGCTAGTGCTGTTCCAACAAGTAGGACTTCCTAGTTTCCTTCGTAATCCTCCTGAGAATATCTTGTTCTCTGCGATTGATATCATTCCATTTTTACAGTTTTTTGATGTTTGTACTGGATCCTTAGGAACAAGTTGTTCAAGATCATTGTTCACTTTATCCACATACTACGTTTAGTAAACAGACCTCCCAAGTGACCGGCATTTCGCGGGTTTCACCGGTTACCCGCATTTGAACACCCAAACCCGCCCACCCCTTTGAAAAGCCTGCATTTGAAATCTCCTTAGGGTCACAAAAACAAAAGCTTGCCTTCAGTGGCGACACCGGAATTTTAAAAGTGGGGGCAAATGGAGGGCAAAAGAAAATGTGTGTGTGTGTGGGGGGGGGGGAATTTTCACGTGTAGCTCGTAATCGAGCACGGAGCGCGATTAGCGGGTAGGGTCCAGGGGCCCGCCCTAGGGCGGTGGGGTCCAGGGGCAAAGCCCCGGTGGGGTTCCAGGGGGGAAGCCCCCGCAAGCTCTGAAGTTAAAGCATATCCATGGGTGAAAAATTAAGTCTCAGGAAGAATATTTTTTTGGTTCATAATGCATCATCAAATGCAAAGATTCCAAATAATTTTAATGTATTAGGCTATTCCTTCCGTCGATCTCGTCAGTCCTATCTTTGAGCGGGTGGGGTTCGGGCCTGCCTCACTGCCCCTGGTGGGGATCTAAGGGGCAAAGCCCTTGGAAACTCTGAGTTTTTAGCATATCTCTGGGTGAAATATTAAGTCTCAAGACTGGATACATTTTGGTTAATAATCAGGGGCGGGATTTGATGTCTGAAAGCGTTGGGAGAGGGAAGCTGGGTGGACTCCGAACGGCGTGGGGTCCAGGGGCCCGCCTCAGGGGCCCTGGTGGGGTCCAGGGGCAGAGCCCCGATGGGGGTCCAGGGGGTCGAATCCCCTGGAAGCTCTTGGGTATTTACAAATTGTAGGCATTAAAATGATGTATTTTAGCTTCAATGACACAAAGTAGGCACTTATCACAATTTGACTTTTTTCAATTATATTCTTACTCGATATGACTAACAGTCAAATAGGATCGACAATGCAGGGCTTGAGGAAGAAGGGGAGAATGGATTAATTTGAGGGTTTCCCAGGGCTTTGGAAGAATAATTTTAGGAATGGGAGATCTAGTATATAGAGTGGGTGAACGCAAAGGGAGCTGAAAAAATCGCATTTTTCAGACTTTTTAGCGATATGAGTAAAAGAAAAGCTAAGAAAATGTCCTCAAGGAGCTAGAGGATCTCCCCCCCCCCCCTTCGATTAGCGCTTGTCCCTTATTGGAAAACCGGAAATGGCACTTTCCGTGCCTTGCAACTTACATCTGAACAATCTTTAAATAGTCGGTAAATTCACACAGATCGGTGGTGATAAAAATTTTGCTTTGCAAATTTCTTGGGGAGGGGGAACTTCCTCCTCGGCTGCATATGGCCATGGGGGTATTGGTGGTTTCAATTATAATAAAAGAGTTTGTGAGAAGCTCTGACAAGCAAGATGGTCTACAGGAAGTAACCCCGAATTCCGAAACAATAGTTAAAACTGGTGCGCGCGAAGTGCGCCGAAAAAGCAGCGTTGAGACAGCGTTTGAGACATTTAACTGTATAGCCTATTGTTTATCTTTAGTTTTAAATGCAGTATTTTCGTTGCATTAAAATTTTTACTACTTTCCCCAGGTGTCTGTTCTTTTCATGGAGCAGAATATAGGAACCTATATCCTACCCTATGGCTTTTTTCTTTCATGTTTCATTTTGTCGATGGTTTGGGAAAACTTTGCCCGCTTGGCGGACGTGCATTACTCCTGCATCTAATTCGGCAAGGCCCGAAGCCGGAGGCTGGGGACTGAGGGTTCTCCCCTAGAAATTTTTCTTAAATTTGGCGGCTTTTGTGGCCATTCTGAACCATTTCCTGAGAAACTCCTATTACCCCCAGGTGTAATTTGAAATGCTAATGAAGTAGTTTTCTTATGATGATCGCAAATTAAGATAGCAACCGTCAGTCAATTTGCTGAGGATGGTGGTAGACTAGTTGGTAAGGAAAGTGAACAGTGAGAGGTGTAGCGAGGATTTTCGAAATAGTAATTTACTCAATCTGTCCTACAGGAAGTAATAACGAGGCAATTCCACCAAAGTTTTCCTAAGCACAGCAGCACAGCAGTACTAATGGGACTTCGATTTACATAAGGCTATGCGAAGCACGCCGAAAGCTTTTATTTTCGAGAATTGCGACTCCCTACACATGGGTAGAGTTTGGAACTTCGTTTGGAAGGACCATGGTGCATTTTGTGACGTACATTAGTACTTTCAGTGACCCTTATTTTAGAGCTTCAAGTCACAATAGTGTGGCGCGTAGGAGAAAAGAAACTTTACGGTCCTAGACAAAATTTTCAATTGTATTAGTTAGTTTTTCTCTGGAGTTGAGAGGGAAGCGCGCCGAAAAAATCTTCCTAGTATTTAATGGTTTTGGAAATTAATGTTTTCCTTCATTTAACATTGAAAAATTTTAATCATGATTGGCTATTGAAAATTCTCTCATAATTTCTCTGGTCTCGCTTCCTTTTGCTAATTTTTTGATTTTATTTTTTAAGCTCTAGAACTAAAAGTGGGGGGGGGGGGCAAGTGCCCCCGTGCCCTCCATAATCCCGCCTATGTTCATAATGCATCATCAAATGCAAAGATTCCACATAGTTTTAATCTATTAGGGTATTCCTCCAGTCAGGCAACTATACCTCTAAGAGGGTGGGTCCAGGGGGCGAAGCCCCCGAAGCTTTGAGGTTTTAGCATATCTCTGAGTAAAACTTTAGCCTCAGGATAGGTATATTTAATTTATAATACATCATCTAATGCAAAGATTCCAAATAATTTTTAATGAATTAGGCTATTCCTCCCGTCAGGCCACTTTACTTCAGGAGCTGAGTGGGGGCATCTGGGAGACAAAGCTTCTGACTGGGGGAAATGCCCGCCATTCACCACCCCTTTGGTGCCGCCACTGCCTGCCTTCGGATCCTTAACACCAGGAAGTGTAATTCCCAACACGCATATTCACCGATTTACCAATCTCATAGTACATTCAGCTGCCTCTACAATGCATGCTTGTTGTAACATCGCTAACACCTTCGTAGCAAGTACCGTATCGAACATGCACCCTTTACTAACGCAAATATTCCAACATGAGTAGTCAAGTAGAATTACGCCGTGCGAACCAACCTTCAAAACCAAAACAAATGCCTGCCCACGAGTTAAAGACGGAGTTTGTCCCTACCTTTTCAGGCCAAAGATGCGATAATAAGAACACAAAACTGACAATAATTTCTCGTGGAAGAAAATGTGGAAAAATTGTCTTGTCCTGTTTTTTTTTACTTGTTATTGCTGTCTCATACATATTTTTGTCATTTACGGCATTCTGTTTTTTGCATTGAACTGATGTCAAATCAATGAAATTTAACTCCGTAACTCTTCTGTCCACATTTTTCACATCGTGTATATAGAGAGCGAAACGAATAATCGTATGTTTGGTATAGGTCCGTATTGTACGCAAACACCGATACCTTAGGCCAGGTTCGTGTTGTGCCAGTTAAAAGTAGCTCACGATGAAAGCACAGTAAAGTCCAGCCCATGTGTAGGTCCGTAATTGTATGCCAACACATACATTAGGCTGCGCCCCTGGCTCCTGCTTACCTACGTAGCAGGCTGTACGGCATATTCCTTGTTCAGTCCACGCTCCTGCATGCTCTGTAGACTCAGAAGTTGACCCGTGCTAGAACATGGCTGTATGTATGTAAAACATGCTTATTAATAGTGAAGTATAAATGTGCGCCTTGTACATTTTATGACAAGTTCCGACAACTCAGCCGCAGCTTAGCTATAGCTCTATGTGTACATTATTAGCCATAGAGATCTACGTAGGGCTAAATGGTGCGTACATGCGTTACGTAATGCTGCGTGAAACTATTATACTTTAAAACTTCTTTCCAAATTCGTCAATGTCCGATTACTTGGGTCTTATATTCAGATTTCAATTTGAGCACCAGAGACTAAATAAAGCATAACACTAAAAACGAAATTATGTCTTCAACATGGTCTAAATAAGTTGACACTTCATTCATTGTTTATCATGTAATGTGACGCTGTGGTCGGTTGTTGATTAGATGGTGACGTCAGAGAGTGCATAAATTCTATGCCTCTTCTCTCAAATGTCCCAAAGGTCAAGGCCGAAGGGAGAAAACAAAACTCCCCGAAGAACATTCAGTTGAGGGATGAAAGCCTCTGCCTGAAATTTTCAGCATGTATGCTCGAAAGATAACACACATTTTGCAACTTGTGAAGTAAGTATATGTTCAAGGTCGGCCTTCGCGGATATCCCTATGGTAACGGGAGGGTTGGGAGGCAGGAGGTGAAGATCGTTCGAACCCTGGCTACCATCTCTGCTTAACGGTATGGTTGTAGAAATGGTGACTGAGTTCTAAGCTTTTTTATTTATCAGACATTCGTTTGAATAAGAAGGGCCGTTTTCTGGGTTCTTAAGGGGATCATGTCCGGCGTGCTTTAGAAGCTGTTGACTAGCTTGGGTTTTGAGATCAGGATTCAAGGTCAGTTTTACCAAAGCTGTTACACTTCCAATTAAGGTAAGGTCATCAGACATGTCACTATTTTTCAATTAGAAAAGAATATTGTGGAAATTGGCTTGTTCAAAATAGTGAAGTGTGAAATAACATGAAGTTAAATAACACCCATGCAGGCACCTTGTTCAAAGACAGGAACGTTTCATCGTTTGAATAAGAAGGAACGTTTTCTGGGTCCTTATACGGGTCATGTCCGGCGCGCTTCAAAAGCTGTTGACTCAGGGAGTAAGTTGCTGTAACCTCCCTGGTTAACTAGCTTGGGTTTTAAGGTTAGGTTCAAAGCCAGTTTTACCAAAGCTGTAACACTTCCAATTAAGGTAAGGTCATCAGACACTATTTTTCATTCAGAAAGGAATATCATGGAAAGTGGGTTGTTCACACTAGTAAGGTGTAAAATAACTTTATGAGAAGCGTAACAACTAATTGAATAGGAAAGCGTTATCCGTGCAAGAGACATGTGGAAAGGTTTAAGTAGAAATGTTTGGTTTGGATTCTCCTAGGTGTTAGATAAATTGAAAAGGACATAAAACCAGTCTTTATTTAATTTTCAAAAGAATCAAATCTTTTTCTCAAAGTCTGTGAAATTATAATGGTTGTAGCCGAAGTCGACTTGTCAAGAATATGTTTTGAATACAGAAAATCGTGAGAGTAATTCAAGTCTGGGACAGACATTTTGACATCTCTTTGTTGTAACGTTTGACAATAGCATAAGATAATAGAATAAGTAACATGTGAAAGTTCAATGATTCTGACTGAAAGAAATAGCTTATTTAAAAAATCTCCTGCTGTTTGTGATTTGTCGCTTTACTCTCTACATAACGGTTGGACACTTGGCCTAAGATAGTATGATTCAATCCCTACAACTAGTAAACTATGTTTGGTCTGATATGAAAGCAGTGATTTCATAGTACCTTCTCGGCTACTACATTAGTTATTCACCAACTTATTCAGCTAGACGACGCTGTGATTTTTCAACATTTCAGTTTAATCGCCTCTTACCATTTGCACATGACCATAATACAATTCAAGTGACATAGTCGGGAGGTACTAATGCTGTCCTCAGTTAGTACCTGAAAATTTCGGGTCACCGTCACCCCCTTGTTAAAAGGAACTGAGTCTTTAGTAAATGCCTTGTTTTTATGAGGCTAACTCCCAGCTTGTCGGACTGTCCATGTAGCAGAGCACTGGAAATGTTGCACGCAATGGGTACTATTTCTCTGACAGTGGCGTAATTTTGGTTCAGGGTGCCCGAGTGCAAGAATGGGTTGCTTGCCTCCAGACAGCTTGATGTCTTCTCATGATTTCGATAGTTATGCTCAAAAGTGTAATCCTATGCCAGATCCAGGTTGGGAAAGGTTTCCACTTCCAAAAGTCCATTGTAAACAAAGTATCATCGTGGGTGCCAGACCCGCCGAGTGCCCCCCAAATACCGGTGCCCGGGGGGTTTTACCCCCTCAGAGCGCATAGGAGTTACGCCACTGTTCACTGAACATGACACAACCAGTGCCAGATTGTAGTGTTGTATCAATAGTAGAGTCTTAAATATAGTTAATGTAATCATCTACGAAAGTGTACAATATTTTAATTGTTTACTGTCCGTTATGGAGTTTTCTAGAAATATAAGAATCTTTCACATTAGTTTTTCAATTAAATTCTCTGGTTCAAGTAACGCCTAGATCTTTCTGGAACTTTCGTTCTTAGTGGTCTTGGGCCTGTAGATCATCTGAGAGAATGTTCCTACGTTAGGATGTATGTAGCATTCCCCAAGCCTATAAATTAGATTTCATCTGGTTTTCAGTAACTAAACATCAAGCGGTACCTTGCTAACCTTTCACTCTACCAGAAGATTTAAGGCGGCATTATTCTTTGTACAGATTGAAAGTTTAGTCTACAGAAAATCTGCGACTTGGAATTTAAAGGTGCTTCATGTTCACAGGAAGTTTTAAGTTCCCACTTTAGGCTCAAAACCCTGGCTACACCCAATAAGTAAACCTACAACTATGCCCAGAAAACTACGACCAGAAAAGTGACAGAATGTAATTTATGTGGTAAGGTAACACCTCAAGCAGCATATAACTAAACCTTCGACTACACCAATGTTTGAAAAATAACAGAAACATTCGGTTACACTCTAGCTATATCTATACTGATATCCATAAAGACAGCTATAGGGTATATGCTATTGCGCTGGAGTAACGATTCCTGTATCAACAACTACATTTAATATGGTATCCAGAAGAATTCGTTCTGGATTCCTTGCCGAAGGCAGGCAAGGAATCTATGCGATGGTGATGTCGTGTGTGTGTGTATGTGCTTTTTGTATAAGTGCACAAACTTTGCTTTCAGATTGAGGACCTAAACAATGGATTTCAGGTCCTTAGAAGGAAATACAATAGATTTCTCATGTCCTCAAAAGTTTAACAATAGAGAGTCTATTATTAAAGTTAGGGTTAAGGAAGCAAACACAATAGAGAAAACAATGAGGTCCTCAAACTGAATGCAAAACACAAGTGTGTGTGTGTATGTGGTACTTAGCTTGTAAACACGATATTTCAAGATAGCAATGACCAACACATATATTCTTCAATACTTATATACTCATATTTGGTATATAGATTGCCATATTGAGCGGAAGAACCCTATTGTTTTTGGTGGCGGTCAAAGGTCATTGAGGTCACCGAGGTAAAACACCGAAAAGTTTTTAAACATGATATATCAACGTAGCAATGACGGACACTTATCATATTTGGTATATACATTTGTCATGATGTAAGGAAGAATCCTATGTGTTTTTGGTGGTGTTCAATGGTCATCTTAGGTCACCGACGGTTAAACGGCGAAAACCTTGTAAATGGCTTTTTAACACTATTTCTCAAGAGAGCAATGACAGACACTTCATATTTGGTATGTAGCTTTGTCACATCGAGAGGAAGAACCCTGTTGTTTCTGGTGGTGGTCAAAGGTCATCTTAGGTCACCGAAGGTTAAACGGCGAAAACCTTGTAAATGGCTTGTTAACACGAAATCTTAAGATAGCAATGTCAGACACTTTTCATATTTATGTAGCTTTGTCATGTTGGGAGAAAGAACCCTACTGTTTTTGGTGGAGGTCAAAGGTTATCTGGGATCACTGGTGTCAAACGCTGAAAACTTTATTAACACAATATCTCAACTAAGGTAGGAAGCTTGGATAGCTTTCATACTTAGTACATGGATGCGTTATGGTGAGAAGAAGCCTATTGTTTAGTGGAAGTCAAAAGTCATTTGGGGTCACAGGGGCAAACACTGAACACCTTGTTAACACGATATCTCCAGAAAGGAAGCTTCGTTAGATTTTACACCTGGTATGTGGATGCCTTATGGTCCAAGAAAGTACCCTTTTGTTTTTGGTGGAGGTCAAAGGTCATCTGGGGTCACCAGAGGTCAAACACTGAGAACCTTGTATACACGATATCTCAAGGTAGGAAGCTTGGATAAATTTCCTACTTAGTAGGTGCATGCCTTACAGTAAGAAAAAGTACCATATTGTCTTTGGTTGAGGGCAAAGGTCATCTGGGGTCACCGAGGGTCAAACACTGAGAACCTTCTTAACACGATTTCTGAAGGAAGCTTGGATTGGTTTCATACTTGGTACAGTACGTGAAAGCCTTATGGTCCGAGGATGAACCATTTTATTTTTGGAGGAGGTCAAAGGTCATCTGGGGTCACCAGAGGTCAAAAAGCAAAATTTTCCAAGAATTCCCAAGATTGTCATCAGGGGTCACCAGAGTTCAAAAAGCAAAACATCCCAAAATTTCCCACGATCGTCTTCTGGAGGTCAAAAAGCAAAATTTCCCAAGAACTCCCAAGATCGTCATCTGGGTCACCAGAGGATAAACCTCAGTGCAACAAAGCATCCCCATTTGGCAAGGAATCACTAATCTTTTTGGCGTTCTGATTACAAATATTTTCCTGTACCAACTCACGCAGAAGCACAAAAGCAAAAGTTGAAAGCTGTTAAAAAATTCTCAGGTAAAAGACTGGTTTTGTGATTGACAAATAGGTTTGTTGGGGGACTGAAAGTGTCTCGATGCAGAGCATGAATGGAGGTTTTGTCATGGTTATCTTATTTAATGAAAAATTTTGGTGCACTTGGCGCGCATTCGTCACGGTTTTCACTCTATCTTTTGACCATTATTAAGGTCATAATACATGCAACTATTCTGATCACACTTTTTCGAAAAACAGAAGTACATTTCCAAACTCTGTATGAGCCTTTAGGACAGTTCGGGAGATTCCCCCATTCGGGAGAATCTACTTTTCTCCCGATCGGGAGAAAATTTGGTAATGGGCCCCGCCATTTTGTCTTCAAACCCACGTGTTATTTGTGTGCATTGTCAATGACGAATGGGTTTTGCAACCCCCTTGCAAAAATTGTTGGTCTAATGTTATGGAATTAAATGTATATTCGGAAGGTTCATCGTCATAGCTACAAAAAAGGCACGTCCTAATCGGTGGTTTTACCACGCCGTTTTTGAGTTTTTGAGTGGTTTTTATTCTTGCTTAACCTTGTTTTTGTTAGGCTGGCAGGCCTATACAATGTGTTGCATGAGTTTTCCCCCGTTCGGGGGAATTTTGGTTTTCCCCCAAACGGGAGAATCTCCCCGAATGTAGGATCTTTCAATCTTATTTGCAGCATGATGTGGAAGGTTGAAAGTACGTATTTGCCGTTATACACCTTTCAAAAATTTTTACCGAACGCTTCGCCCGCAGCCATTACCGTTATAGATGGTGATTGTTAATAGACTTACGACGAAGAAACGTTCTGAAACGCGCTTTTTAGTCCTTAAAGTGATATTACCTGTTTAAGAAAGGGAAATACATAACACTGCCTTGTCCAAAGTGTTGGAATAACGTTTAAGCAGTCCGTCCGAACAATAAAGATAAATAAATTTAGATCCCTCACAGAAGTAGTTGTTCGAACTATTGTTTCAATTTTCATAAAAGTAACGAAAAAAACTATGAAAATCGAAAATGTTAGCATACAATGTTTATTCCATTCAATCCCACTCCTGGGTGAACAAACCAATGGGAGTGCTCTAATATATGAATATGCAAAAGGCAGCACAACGAAAGGTGCCGACGTATATGTCAGCGAACGAACACTGAACACATGATATTCGCGCTATAGCCTAAGTACCTGAAAACTGACTGTTGGCCTACAGTACCATAGAACTGATATCCAGTCCGAAAGGTTTTATTGGCTCAATGATAGTAACTCGAAAGGAGAAATTTCTGTTGAAGCCCTTCCGACCAATTTCGGAACAAACTACAGCCCTCGTGAGCTACTCGATAACACCACAACTTGGGACTAAGTATCAGCAAGGTTTGCTACCTGGAAGGGAAAGGACAATAAAATTTGTGCAGTTAGTGAGCTTTCGTGATCTTCGAAGAGTGTCTTTTGCATGATTCTGAAGACAGACTCAAGAAAATACGAGTAAATCTAACTCAATTTACCCACGAGACTAGCCATCGATATAATATGCAAGTACTACCTCCGAGGAATAACAATTGAACATTTTTTTGAGTCATTCAAATCCACGATAGTCAACGATCATATCAGCTTGGAGTCTGACATCTGAGATGCTTACCCTCCATCGCAAGGTCATGGAGCTACTACCAGACTACCTAGACATACTTTCCCTGTTACATTTCCCAGCTGAAATGTACACGGTTGCCTTGATGCAACCAGGGAGTTCCAACTTCTGATACAACAGACACAAATTCTTTTACATATTGGAAACTATTGGAGAAACCATCTACAACTATTGAAGTTGACCGAACGAAATAGCACATTGCTCACAGAGGAAATCGAATCGAGCCGTACAATTTTACGACTACGACTATTTTGGTTTGGATTGTCATATTTCAGGTTAGTGCCCTTGTACAAACTCGACACATTTTTTTGGTCAACTAGTGTATCGTTGTCCAGTTTACGTAGATTATTTGATATTTACAGTAGACCTACCTGCATGTAGCGTACCACTCATGAACAAAGACTTGGGATGCGGGGAAGTAAGCAAGTGTATAGAGGTGTAACTGGTTACAATTACAAGCGTTAGTATGCAAGTGTCTTCTTGAATACTGTTAGGGGTGAAATTCACTAACACGGGTATTATGATGAAAACAGGTGCTTTTGTTTCAAAACCTCAAGTGTGCTGTGCAGTATACAACCTTCAAAATCACTATTCTCAGCTAATGCATGAACAACCGAGGGAATATAAGCCCACGTACAGTACTTCGGTACAGCTCACAGCTGCGTGATCCATTGAATATTCATATAGTGTTGTTATAGGCGTGGTTTGAGCTGTTTGTAATGAGGACAGTTTTTTTCAAAATAGCCTGCAGACTTTGACTGTTTTCTCACTGTTTCTTTATGTTTTGCCATTCACACTAATATTTTCAGTCACTACATAAACAATTCCATCCATGAATAGTATAGTTAGTGTATTGACATATAAAGAAAAACATTAGGCCGTATGTATTTCCCTTTTCTTGAACAGGTAATATATCACTTTACCTATCAGGGAGGTCTAATATCACATCCCTCCACCTTAAGTATCTCCCACCGATTGCTGGAAGCTGTTCGTTCGGATTTTCGTTCAAACTTAGTAACAATATGATAGTTGTATAAAGTGCTCGGCATCATACTGTATATGATGTCAGGTAATATCATCATATCAGTGCCCCATTTTATACAATTAATCCAGAGCTCCAAGGAATCTCTATACCGGTGTCTGCTAGTCTTAGATACCCTTTTATAATGGACAATGAAGCAAAGAAAAATTTTCGTAATAGTCCGAGAATGTTTCTGTGGACTCCAAGCACGTATTTTTACGTGAAAACTTTCCCCGAATAGAAGGCATAAAATCAGACAAAAGGGGGAGCTTCATGAGGTTTGTTGACAACATACCATCTCTAAGACAACATACTCTCCTCTTTCACCTAACCAAAACTTAGAATTCACTAAATAAGGATATTTTCCAGCCATATATGATCAGTTCCAAAAATACCTCAAAGATAGCACCATTTTGCATCTATGCAACCTTAAATTAACAAACATCCTCCCTTTAGACCCCTCCCCCAGGACGGCACCTTTATGTAGTGACAAAAAGGATTCAACACAAATAAGGTTCAATTTACGTAGACTTGGGGGAACTGAGGTGGCATTACGACGTCATCAGTTCTGCCCCCAATCACCAAATCCTGGCTGCTCCACTGTTATAAATTGCTTTATTGTCTCATCAGGGAGCTGCAACTTACACTCACCAGCTTGCTAACTGTATCTTACCTCCAATAAATCCGGAATTACCTTTTGTACTAATTTTAAAAGTAAATGTGGCCTCTGAAAGTTTGTAGAAATTTTCGACAGGTACAAGCCTATTCTTCATCAGAAAGCTGACAATTGGCCATTCATGGTACTTTGAACTTACCATACCATGACGATGAAAAATTTTTGCTAGAGGCGCTGAAATATTTCTAATCCTTACCTAGGCGTTTTTACTTATTCCAAGCTTGATAAACATCAGACAGTTTCTTAGTCCATCATTTCCCGAAGTTGTTTTATTGACCCCATTTGGCACCAACGGTACCTTGTCTAGCCCACTTTCATATCAGAGTGACAACAGACTCATTTGGTAACACATTGAAACGTTATCGCAATGTCTCCCCTTGGTGATAGTGATGTCTGAGAACAAATAGACGCAATATTATCATGGAGTTGCCATTTGTCAAATAGCAACTCCCTGATATTATTATGAAGAATAAGGGAGTACTACCTAAATAAGTAAATCTCTCATTTTTAATTTTGTAAGTAACAGTGCTCTCCAAGCCCCCTTCCTTTCCAGCTACCGTACCACATGTATTATATTGCAATAAGCATTGCCGTCTATGTAGAAATCTAACGTTGTTGTTTTTCCCTCGCTTAAAACTGGGAAGATTCACAAATAGTTCTATTCTGATGAGTGAAAGTGATTTGACTTCGACAGGAAAGAGTATCTTTTACGCAGCTTAAAGACATAGTCAGGACGGCTGGAGATGAGTCCTGGTGCAGGAGTTGCCGGGAACTAACCAGAGTTTGAACAAGCAACCGTCTACGGGGCTCCACTCCTATATTTCTGTCGGGGTTAATTCCCTTAGCCTTACGCTATCCCTAGCTCCCCACAAGGCAGTGGGACTATTTAACCCATAGTTGGAGCTATTTGCCCATAGCTGGTGGCTTGGTTCAGGAGCGCATGATTAGGGGCCAAACCTCCTCCAATCCCTTGCAGTTTAGCCAGAGCCCGCAAGAGTTCAGTTACTATGTGTCGCCACGGAGAGACACTACGTAGGGCTTTTTGATGGAGAGGCTATATACTGGCAGGGAGAGACTTACGCACTTGACTCTCCCTTTCGCGGTGCTGCAAGCAGCAGTGCTAGCCATTAGCGCATCACAGCAGCCATTGACACACACATACACACAATCATACATACATAGATACATACATACATACATACACCACGCGGGAAATGTACCGGTAAGGAATTCGCGGGATTTCCCCATTAGCCCGGCTGACCTCCAAGTAACCCAGCAGACGTACGTGTCTGGAAGGCGGGCTGCTTGCCAAGGCAGGCACGTGCAGCCGCGCGAGACTTCTCATTTTCGGGCAGCTACGCCAGTTTCGAGCTCCGCGTGAGCTAGGAAAGACGTGCGAGAGCGGAGCTCTCGCCGGCTGTACCGTGTCCTGTTAAGGACATGTTGCTGAGTGCACCCATAGCCACAGGATCGCTCACACACCGCGGGTGCACCCATACTCACCCTCGCTTCCTTAGCGGTACGCGGGAAATGTACCGGTAAGGAATTCGCGGGATTTCCCCATTAGCCCGGCTGACCTCCAAGTAACCCAGCAGACGTACGTGTCTGGAAGGCGGGCTGCTTGCCAAGGCAGGCACGTGCAGCCGCGCGAGACTTCTCATTTTCGGGCAGCTACGCCAGTTTCGAGCTCCGCGTGAGCTAGGAAAGACGTGCGAGAGCGGAGCTCTCGCCGGCTGTACCGTGTCCTGTTAAGGACATGTTGCTGAGTGCACCCATAGCCACAGGATCGCTCACACACCGCGGGTGCACCCATACTCACCCTCGCTTCCTTAGCGGTACGCGGGAAATGTACCGGTAAGGAATTCGCGGGATTTCCCCATTAGCCCGGCTGACCTCCAAGTAACCCAGCAGACGTACGTGTCTGGAAGGCGGGCTGCTTGCCAAGGCAGGCACGTGCAGCCGCGCGAGACTTCTCATTTTCGGGCAGCTACGCCAGTTTCGAGCTCCGCGTGAGCTAGGAAAGACGTGCGAGAGCGGAGCTCTCGCCGGCTGTACCGTGTCCTGTTAAGGACATGTTGCTGAGTGCACCCATAGCCACAGGATCGCTCACACACCGCGGGTGCACCCATACTCACCCTCGCTTCCTTAGCGGTACGCGGGAAATGTACCGGTAAGGAATTCGCGGGATTTCCCCATTAGCCCGGCTGACCTCCAAGTAACCCAGCAGACGTACGTGTCTGGAAGGCGGGCTGCTTGCCAAGGCAGGCACGTGCAGCCGCGCGAGACTTCTCAAACCACAGAACTACTTTAACTTTCGGGCAGCTACGCCAGTTTCGAGCTCCGCGTGAGCTAGGAAAGACGTGCGAGAGCGGAGCTCTCGCCGGCTGTACCGTGTCCTGTTAAGGACATGTTGCTGAGTGCACCCATAGCCACAGGATCGCTCACACACCGCGGGTGCACAGCGGGTGCACCCATACTCACCCTCGCTTCCTTAGCGGTACGCGGGAAATGTACCGGTAAGGAATTCGCGGGATTTCCCCATTAGCCCGGCTGACCTCCAAGTAACCCAGCAGACGTACGTGTCTGGAAGGCGGGCTGCTTGCCAAGGCAGGCACGTGCAGCCGCGCGAGACTTCTCATTGCAGCGACGGAATTTTCGGGCAGGGCGGAGCTCTCGCCGGCTGTACCGTGTCCTGTTAAGGACATGTTGCTGAGTGCACCCATAGCCACAGGATCGCTCGCACACCGCGGGTGCACCCGTACTCACCCTCGCTTCCTTAGCGGTACGCGGGAAATGTACCGGTAAGGAATTCGCGGGATTTCCCCATTAGCCCGGCTGACCTCCAAGTAACCCAGCAGACGTACGTGTCTGGAAGGCGGGCTGCTTGCCAAGGCAGGCACGTGCAGCCGCGCGAGACTTCTCATTGCAGCGACGGAATTTTCGGGCAGCTACGCCAGTTTCGAGCTCCGCGTGAGCTAGGAAAGACGTGCGAGAGCGGAGCTCTCGCCGGCTGTACCGTGTCCTGTTGAGGACATGTTGCTGAGTGCACCCATAGCCACAGGATCGCTCACACACCGCGGGTGCACCCGTACTCACCCTCGCTTGCTTAGCGGTACGCGGGAAATGTACCGGTAAGGAATTCGCGGGATTTCCCCATTAGCCCGGCTGACCTCCAAGTAACCCAGCAGACGTACGTGTCTGGAAGGCGGGCTGCTTGCCAAGGCAGGCACGTGCAGCCGCGCGAGACTTCTCATTGCAGCGACGGAATTTTCGGGCAGCTACGCCAGTTTCGAGCTCCGCGTGAGCTAGGAAAGACGTGCGAGAGCGGAGCTCTCGCCGGCTGTACCGTGTCCTGTTAAGGACATGTTGCTGAGTGCACCCATAGCCACAGGATCGCTCACACACCGCGGGTGCACCCGTACTCACCCTCGCTTCCTTAGCGGTACGCGGGAAATGTACCGGTAAGGAATTCGCGGGATTTCCCCATTAGCCCGGCTGACCTCCAAGTAACCCAGCAGACGCACGTGTCTGGAAGGCGGGCTGCTTGCCAAGGCAGGCACGTGCAGCCGCGCGAGACTTCTCATTGCAGCGACGGAATTTTCGGGCAGCTACGCCAGTTTCGAGCTCCGCGTGAGCTAGGAAAGACGTGCGAGAGCGGAGCTCTCGCCGGCTGTACCGTGTCCTGTTAAGGACATGTTGCTGAGTGCACCCATAGCCACAGGATCGCTCGCACACCGCGGGTGCACCCGTACTCACCCTCGCTTGCTTAGCGGTACGCGGGAAATGTACCGGTAAGGAATTCGCGGGATTTCCCCATTAGCCCGGCTGACCTCCAAGTAACCCAGCAGACGTACGTGTCTGGAAGGCGGGCTGCTTGCCAAGGCAGGCACGTGCAGCCGCGCGAGACTTCTCATTGCAGCGACGGAATTTTCGGGCAGCTACGCCAGTTTCGAGCTCCGCGTGAGCTAGGAAAGACGTGCGAGAGCGGAGCTCTCGCCGGCTGTACCGTGTCCTGTTAAGGACATGTTGCTGAGTGCACCCATAGCCACAGGATCGCTCACACACCGCGGGTGCACCCATACTCACCCTCGCTTCCTTAGCGGTACGCGGGAAATGTACCGGTAAGGAATTCGCGGGATTTCCCCATTAGCCCGGCTGACCTCCAAGTAACCCAGCAGACGTACGTGTCTGGAAGGCGGGCTGCTTGCCAAGGCAGGCACGTGCAGCCGCGCGAGACTTCTCATTGCAGCGACGGAATTTTCGGGCAGCTACGCCAGTTTCGAGCTCCGCGTGAGCTAGGAAAGACGTGCGAGAGCGGAGCTCTCGCCGGCTGTACCGTGTCCTGTCAAGGACATGTTGCTGAGTGCACCCATAGCCACAGGATCGCTCACACACCACGGGTGCACCCATACTCACCCTCGCTTCCTTAGCGGTACGCGGGAAATGTACCGGTAAGGAATTCGCGGGATTTCCCCATTAGCCCGGCTGACCTCCAAGTAACCCAGCAGACGTACGTGTCTGGAAGGCGGGCTGCTTGCCAAGGCAGGCACGTGCAGCCGCGCGAGACTTCTCATTGCAGCGCCGGAATTTTCGGGCAGCTACGCCAGTTTCGAGCTCCGCGTGAGCTAGGAAAGACGTGCGAGAGCGGAGCTCTCGCCGGCTGTACCGTGTCCTGTTAAGGACATGTTGCTGAGTGCACCCATAGCCACAGGATCGCTCACACACCGCGGGTGCACCCATACTCACCCTCGCTTCCTTAGCGGTACGCGGGAAATGTACCGGTAAGGAATTCGCGGGATTTCCCCATTAGCCCGGCTGACCTCCAAGTAACCCAGCAGACGTACGTGTCTGGAAGGCGGGCTGCTTGCCAAGGCAGGCACGTGCAGCCGCGCGAGACTTCTCATTGCAGCGCCGGAATTTTCGGGCAGCTACGCCAGTTTCGAGCTCCGCGTGAGCTAGGAAAGACGTGCGAGAGCGGAGCTCTCGCCGGCTGTACCGTGTCCTGTTAAGGACATGTTGCTGAGTGCACCCATAGCCACAGGATCGCTCACACACCGCGGGTGCACCCATACTCACCCTCGCTTCCTTAGCGGTACGCGGGAAATGTACCGGTAAGGAATTCGCGGGATTTCCCCATTAGCCCGGCTGACCTCCAAGTAACCCAGCAGACGTACGTGTCTGGAAGGCGGGCTGCTTGCCAAGGCAGGCACGTGCAGCCGCGCGAGACTTCTCATTGCAGCGCCGGAATTTTCGGGCAGCTACGCCAGTTTCGAGCTCCGCGTGAGCTAGGAAAGACGTGCGAGAGCGGAGCTCTCGCCGGCTGTACCGTGTCCTGTTAAGGACATGTTGCTGAGTGCACCCATAGCCACAGGATCGCTCACACACCGCGGGTGCACCCATACTCACCCTCGCTTCCTTAGCGGTACGCGGGAAATGTACCGGTAAGGAATTCGCGGGATTTCCCCATTAGCCCGGCTGACCTCCAAGTAACCCAGCAGACGTACGTGTCTGGAAGGCGGGCTGCTTGCCAAGGCAGGCACGTGCAGCCGCGCGAGACTTCTCATTGCAGCGCCGGAATTTTCGGGCAGCTACGCCAGTTTCGAGCTCCGCGTGAGCTAGGAAAGACGTGCGAGAGCGGAGCTCTCGCCGGCTGTACCGTGTCCTGTTAAGGACATGTTGCTGAGTGCACCCATAGCCACAGGATCGCTCACACACCGCGGGTGCACCCATACTCACCCTCGCTTCCTTAGCGGTACGCGGGAAATGTACCGGTAAGGAATTCGCGGGATTTCCCCATTAGCCCGGCTGACCTCCAAGTAACCCAGCAGACGTACGTGTCTGGAAGGCGGGCTGCTTGCCAAGGCAGGCACGTGCAGCCGCGCGAGACTTCTCATTGCAGCGCCGGAATTTTCGGGCAGCTACGCCAGTTTCGAGCTCCGCGTGAGCTAGGAAAGACGTGCGAGAGCGGAGCTCTCGCCGGCTGTACCGTGTCCTGTTAAGGACATGTTGCTGAGTGCACCCATAGCCACAGGATCGCTCACACACCGCGGGTGCACCCATACTCACCCTCGCTTCCTTAGCGGTACGCGGGAAATGTACCGGTAAGGAATTCGCGGGATTTCCCCATTAGCCCGGCTGACCTCCAAGTAACCCAGCAGACGTACGTGTCTGGAAGGCGGGCTGCTTGCCAAGGCAGGCACGTGCAGCCGCGCGAGACTTCTCATTGCAGCGCCGGAATTTTCGGGCAGCTACGCCAGTTTCGAGCTCCGCGTGAGCTAGGAAAGACGTGCGAGAGCGGAGCTCTCGCCGGCTGTACCGTGTCCTGTTAAGGACATGTTGCTGAGTGCACCCATAGCCACAGGATCGCTCACACACCGCGGGTGCACCCATACTCACCCTCGCTTCCTTAGCGGTACGCGGGAAATGTACCGGTAAGGAATTCGCGGGATTTCCCCATTAGCCCGGCTGACCTCCAAGTAACCCAGCAGACGTACGTGTCTGGAAGGCGGGCTGCTTGCCAAGGCAGGCACGTGCAGCCGCGCGAGACTTCTCATTGCAGCGCCGGAATTTTCGGGCAGCTACGCCAGTTTCGAGCTCCGCGTGAGCTAGGAAAGACGTGCGAGAGCGGAGCTCTCGCCGGCTGTACCGTGTCCTGTTAAGGACATGTTGCTGAGTGCACCCATAGCCACAGGATCGCTCACACACCGCGGGTGCACCCATACTCACCCTCGCTTCCTTAGCGGTACGCGGGAAATGTACCGGTAAGGAATTCGCGGGATTTCCCCATTAGCCCGGCTGACCTCCAAGTAACCCAGCAGACGTACGTGTCTGGAAGGCGGGCTGCTTGCCAAGGCAGGCACGTGCAGCCGCGCGAGACTTCTCATTGCAGCGCCGGAATTTTCGGGCAGCTACGCCAGTTTCGAGCTCCGCGTGAGCTAGGAAAGACGTGCGAGAGCGGAGCTCTCGCCGGCTGTACCGTGTCCTGTTAAGGACATGTTGCTGAGTGCACCCATAGCCACAGGATCGCTCACACACCGCGGGTGCACCCATACTCACCCTCGCTTCCTTAGCGGTACGCGGGAAATGTACCGGTAAGGAATTCGCGGGATTTCCCCATTAGCCCGGCTGACCTCCAAGTAACCCAGCAGACGTACGTGTCTGGAAGGCGGGCTGCTTGCCAAGGCAGGCACGTGCAGCCGCGCGAGACTTCTCATTGCAGCGCCGGAATTTTCGGGCAGCTACGCCAGTTTCGAGCTCCGCGTGAGCTAGGAAAGACGTGCGAGAGCGGAGCTCTCGCCGGCTGTACCGTGTCCTGTTAAGGACATGTTGCTGAGTGCACCCATAGCCACAGGATCGCTCACACACCGCGGGTGCACCCATACTCACCCTCGCTTCCTTAGCGGTACGCGGGAAATGTACCGGTAAGGAATTCGCGGGATTTCCCCATTAGCCCGGCTGACCTCCAAGTAACCCAGCAGACGTACGTGTCTGGAAGGCGGGCTGCTTGCCAAGGCAGGCACGTGCAGCCGCGCGAGACTTCTCATTGCAGCGACGGAATTTTCGGGCAGCTACGCCAGTTTCGAGCTCCGCGTGAGCTAGGAAAGACGTGCGAGAGCGGAGCTCTCGCCGGCTGTACCGTGTCCTGTTAAGGACATGTTGCTGAGTGCACCCATAGCCACAGGATCGCTCACACACCGCGGGTGCACCCATACTCACCCTCGCTTCCTTAGCGGTACGCGGGAAATGTACCGGTAAGGAATTCGCGGGATTTCCCCATTAGCCCGGCTGACCTCCAAGTAACCCAGCAGACGTACGTGTCTGGAAGGCGGGCTGCTTGCCAAGGCAGGCACGTGCAGCCGCGCGAGACTTCTCATTGCAGCGCCGGAATTTTCGGGCAGCTACGCCAGTTTCGAGCTCCGCGTGAGCTAGGAAAGACGTGCGAGAGCGGAGCTCTCGCCGGCTGTACCGTGTCCTGTTAAGGACATGTTGCTGAGTGCACCCATAGCCACAGGATCGCTCACACACCGCGGGTGCACCCATACTCACCCTCGCTTCCTTAGCGGTACGCGGGAAATGTACCGGTAAGGAATTCGCGGGATTTCCCCATTAGCCCGGCTGACCTCCAAGTAACCCAGCAGACGTACGTGTCTGGAAGGCGGGCTGCTTGCCAAGGCAGGCACGTGCAGCCGCGCGAGACTTCTCATTGCAGCGCCGGAATTTTCGGGCAGCTACGCCAGTTTCGAGCTCCGCGTGAGCTAGGAAAGACGTGCGAGAGCGGAGCTCTCGCCGGCTGTACCGTGTCCTGTTAAGGACATGTTGCTGAGTGCACCCATAGCCACAGGATCGCTCACACACCGCGGGTGCACCCATACTCACCCTCGCTTCCTTAGCGGTACGCGGGAAATGTACCGGTAAGGAATTCGCGGGATTTCCCCATTAGCCCGGCTGACCTCCAAGTAACCCAGCAGACGTACGTGTCTGGAAGGCGGGCTGCTTGCCAAGGCAGGCACGTGCAGCCGCGCGAGACTTCTCATTGCAGCGCCGGAATTTTCGGGCAGCTACGCCAGTTTCGAGCTCCGCGTGAGCTAGGAAAGACGTGCGAGAGCGGAGCTCTCGCCGGCTGTACCGTGTCCTGTTAAGGACATGTTGCTGAGTGCACCCATAGCCACAGGATCGCTCACACACCGCGGGTGCACCCATACTCACCCTCGCTTCCTTAGCGGTACGCGGGAAATGTACCGGTAAGGAATTCGCGGGATTTCCCCATTAGCCCGGCTGACCTCCAAGTAACCCAGCAGACGTACGTGTCTGGAAGGCGGGCTGCTTGCCAAGGCAGGCACGTGCAGCCGCGCGAGACTTCTCATTGCAGCGCCGGAATTTTCGGGCAGCTACGCCAGTTTCGAGCTCCGCGTGAGCTAGGAAAGACGTGCGAGAGCGGAGCTCTCGCCGGCTGTACCGTGTCCTGTTAAGGACATGTTGCTGAGTGCACCCATAGCCACAGGATCGCTCACACACCGCGGGTGCACCCATACTCACCCTCGCTTCCTTAGCGGTACGCGGGAAATGTACCGGTAAGGAATTCGCGGGATTTCCCCATTAGCCCGGCTGACCTCCAAGTAACCCAGCAGACGTACGTGTCTGGAAGGCGGGCTGCTTGCCAAGGCAGGCACGTGCAGCCGCGCGAGACTTCTCATTGCAGCGCCGGAATTTTCGGGCAGCTACGCCAGTTTCGAGCTCCGCGTGAGCTAGGAAAGACGTGCGAGAGCGGAGCTCTCGCCGGCTGTACCGTGTCCTGTTAAGGACATGTTGCTGAGTGCACCCATAGCCACAGGATCGCTCACACACCGCGGGTGCACCCATACTCACCCTCGCTTCCTTAGCGGTACGCGGGAAATGTACCGGTAAGGAATTCGCGGGATTTCCCCATTAGCCCGGCTGACCTCCAAGTAACCCAGCAGACGTACGTGTCTGGAAGGCGGGCTGCTTGCCAAGGCAGGCACGTGCAGCCGCGCGAGACTTCTCATTGCAGCGCCGGAATTTTCGGGCAGCTACGCCAGTTTCGAGCTCCGCGTGAGCTAGGAAAGACGTGCGAGAGCGGAGCTCTCGCCGGCTGTACCGTGTCCTGTTAAGGACATGTTGCTGAGTGCACCCATAGCCACAGGATCGCTCACACACCGCGGGTGCACCCATAGCCACAGGATCGCTCACACACCGCGGGTGCACCCATACATACATACATACATACATACATACATACATACATACATACATACATACATACATACATACATACATACATACATACTTACATACATACATATATGAATTTCATGTCTGGACAGATTACATAAATTTGATTTATTTTTATAAATTTGATAAATTGTTTCGGCTTCAAACGGCAGCATTAAAGTTGTTTATAATATCTGGGATATATTTCGGATATATAGTCGTATCCCGATTGATATGGCGTAAAATAGCTAGACAACGTGATTATTTCGCAAGATATTACCTGTTGTAAAACCGAAAATAGTGGGGGAATAATTCGCATTCGTTTTCAGTTCAATTAGAAGGTTCAGACACTTTGGGGTTACATTATATAGTATTTCTAATTCACGAAATACATTACATGTAATGCAATACTACTCAGTACTGCTCCTCAGACAACGAATATATTTGAAGCAAGATGTGTTAGTCCCGGGTTTGACTGACGATCGATGTTATTAACGTTCTATTAATGTTAGTGAGTGGGGCTCCCGCGACTGCAGGGTTAGGTTATGGTCAGTCAGCCTCCTTTTAAGTAACGTACGGCGTACATGGGTTCTGAACAAGGGTGCGAGAGGGTGAGAATGCATCTGCTTCGGGCAGCACCCACTGACGTCGGAAAATTAGTGGAGACTTGTTCGAAACCGATCCGATACATGCTTTTACACATAAATCTAACCTAAATCTTAAAGGTCCAGGCAAAATTAAAATTTTACTAAGAATCATTTTCTGTGTTTGCAAATGCCGAACGGTATCGTATGAAGTGATATGAAATACAAGCTGACCTGGTTAGTCCTAGGTCTATTGCGTAATAATTTATATCAATGTGTGGCCAACAGTTTGAAGATATATTAATTAATGCAGCAGCTGGCCTTAGGAATAAAAGATGCTGCATCAGTCTCTGCTCCATCCTCTGAGACAGTGGCCTCGATTTCATTACTAGGATGCATTTTCATCACCCTGGGGGTCCAGGTTATATGCAGTTGGTCCAGGTTATACGCAGTTGCGTTTAATTAGGGAATGAAGTGAGTGGTGCCCATGTCTCTATATCATGCTATACCGGCTATAACATCACGCATATGGCTGTATGGACTGAGAGACCCGAGGTAAAGCCGAGGTCTCTAATTATATGCGTGACGTCATAACATGTTCGAATCTGATATAGAGACATGGGCACCATGACTTTATTTCCTTTTATAAATACCTTATCTTTGGAGAAGCTAAAATGCGAAAAGGCTTTCTTTACAATTTTTCATTGATCATGAATTCTTCTCCCAAGCTGCCCAAACTTTCGCTGGTGTCGTCGGGCGATGACAAGAAAGTGACTCTGACATTGAGTATGAGCCGCCTGCTAGCTACGTGTAGTGAGCGACATACGTACGTGTGTATATCCGTATCTGCTTTATATCTTTAAGTTTAAAACAATGAGCCTGTCATATTTTATTCAAGAAATTTTATCGTTCCTTTTCGAATCAGCATTTTTTGGACTACCTGGAGCGAGCTCATATTTTAAATGAGGTTTCTGTTCAATTTCCTTTGACGAATTGGAAGTATAGACGTTGACAGTTCTATTGAAATAATATTTACAGTAGAGAACATCCTAGGTCGGGGACTTGTGGTTTTGGTGCTTTTGCTCACCGTGATGTTCGACACAATAACGTTGGTCTTGCTTCTTTGTTGGAAAGAATAAGCTTCTTGGAAAGAATAAGCTTCTTGCTTCTTTGTAGGAATTAAGCCTAGCCTACCTATACCTAGCGTTACGCTGTTTTGAAAGTTGCGTCAGGACAGTTTGAAGACGAAGGCATTTGATCTGAGATTGCCGTTTCATCTGCAGGCAATCGAACATGTCTCACGTTTGCGATATGGAGGAGTCTCTAGCGTTAAGGTATGATCTTAAACTTGATTTGCATCTTTGCCCTGACAATATTGATGGTGCTGTCTTCGGATCGTCACGGGATTGGCTTAGATTAGACGGTCGTAACGCTACCACGGTAGTGGGTTGTGTATATGGTGCTTAAATGGGCAGCCTGGGAAATGCCATTACATAATGATTGCAGAGCGTTTGTTCTTTCTGGGTAGAACTTTATCAAACCAGACAGAGTCGTCTTAACTGACGTTGAACTTTGCTCACGGAAAGAATGTATCTCAATCTGGATGAAGTTTGTTGATGTACTTTTGGTTTTGTATTGCCACTGACGTTAAGCTAGTATTGGACAGGATATATGGGCCGTATATGTACGGGCCGTTGTTGCCATACAATCTTTTCTCAGATTGAAAGCCACACCTGGAACCCCTGGATGGTTTTTGGTGTTTTCTTTAAATTTCAGGACACGGAGAACACGGCCAACGTTAGTCCTCAGTAAAGGACTGTGTGATCGTTCTCCAGAGTTTACTATACACAGTCCTTACAACAATCTTTGGAAATAGCGGGGTAGTCTGTATGAAAGTTGAAATTGACTTTCTTTTCACAGAAAAATTTGGACAAATATCTTAATGTACTACCAAGACCGTTCTTTTCCATATCTTACGGGGTATTGAGATCTTCTGGAAAAGGCAAAAATTTGGAATGGAACCAGCAACTTTTACGCCCGTAAAATTTACTGTGTGACTAATGAACTTTGTTTACATCAGTATGCTAATGAGTCACAATGTTAAGTCGTTATGAAATGATTGTAGAGGCAACAACTTGTTTGTGGAATTTATAAGAACAACACCCAGCTAACACAGTGTGTGGTGGAGCCCGCATGGTATTACCGTGGGATTCATGGGCAAATATGCCTATGGGATTCCCATACAGGCCCCCTGTGGTTCCCATGTTGGAAACCGGTATTTTAAGCGGTCGAATGTGTTCAGGTTTTCACATTTACAAATATTTACCTCACATAATATGGATTGAAGGCAATCTAAAAAGTTTTTGTGGGTTAAGGCGAGTATGGAATAGCCCAAACAGGCCCTATGTGGCCCCATCTTGTTGTTGAACATGCGCAGGTTTTCAGTTTAGGTCACTGATGCGTTGACACAATGTTGATAATGTTTACGTGTCAATATCGAATCAAACTTGACAGTTCATCAGTGGCGTAGCTAGAGGGGGGGCGGTCGCCCCCCCCCACAAAGTCTTTGAAGGACTCTGTCGGAAATTTCTAGTTTCTGTCGGAAATAATTAAAAAAATTCATTTGAAACACTAACAACACTTTTTATGTTTTTAAGCAAAATTACACATCGAAATGTCAATGTGAAAATCAAAATTCGGTCTCAAATAGCCCGGAAAGCAAAAAAAAAAAAAAAAAAAGGTCCCTAGATAATAATCTGTCGGAAATTTTGGCACAAAAAATGTCTAGCTACGCCACTGCAGTTCATGAACATGACATGTTCACGTTACATATATATTCATGTTGTCTTTTATTAGATTGATCTCCACTCTTTTATTTTTTGTAAAATCCGCATTGCTGACTATCAAATCTTCTTCACAAAGGAATCGTTTTCTTCACAATTTGTATCAGTGTTAAATTTATTGTTCTTTGTAAAAGGGTAAGGGCCTGAACTTTACCTGTTTTAATGGCAGAAAATATTAAAACCGGAATACCCTTACACAAAAAATATGAAAATTGAAATTTCCTTAAGCAAAACCGGATACCTGATCCTATAGCTGTATGATTTTTCAACTTAATTGCTGCCAGCTAACTAGTGTTCTTACAAGAGAATTTTCCTTCTTTTTCCTTCCGCCCTAGCAGTAATGTGTATTCCATATACTGTATACCGCAGACTTGTAGTGTGAGTACAATGCCATGAGTACGAGTAAAATGGCAGTGACTGTGTCGTGAGTACGAGTACGCCGTACGTGAGTACAAAATTTTGCATTAGCCCCTATGCAGAGCTTTCAAAATCTGTGAGTACGAATGCGAGTACAAATTAATTCTCATTGCAAATCTGGTATAGTGGTAGGCCTGTCCACCGATGATATACTCAACTTGACTCAAAAAATGAATTGATCTTCGAATCATTGATGCATGAACCAAGGTCATACAGAGATGGCTTCGTATAGGCCCTATTGTAATTTCTAGGCAGGAAGTCCATTATGATTGGCCAGTCAAGCCTTTTGAACAACAAAGAGCTTTTCGAAAGTGTACTCTGTACAGCCTGCAGTGGCTGTGTTAAGCAATTCATTTGCAGTCTACTTTGTAGGCATGTGTGCAGTAAGCACACTGTGTATGTTGCTTTTAGTGCACAAGGACAGTAGGTGAGTGGAAAGTGTGGTAACAAATTGCAAGGTGTGCAGCACTTCATGGTGAAACTCAAGTTAGATTTATCTTATACAGGCCAGTTATACATGTTCAACAGTCGGATAAGTTACAGGTACGTTGCTGGATTGGACACTTTAAGAAGCATATTCTTCAAGACTTGAAATTGCAACGAAAGAAAATAGATGTGCACGCTGGTGACGCTGCAGAAGAAGAGAAAAATGTACTGTGCTGTGCTGGACCACATATGGGTCACACAAAAACCACTTATGCCCCAACAGACCCCATAAATGAAACCATATAGACCCCACATATGTCCCATGTATCACCCATGTAAGTCTTATGACTGCATCTGGTTTGATATATATTTGATATATATCCCATATATGCCCATGTTTCCCCGCGGACACATAGAGCTTGGTCCCAGATAGGAATCCCATTTTTGGCCCCATATAGCGCACCATATTGCTTCATATAGTTGTTAGCTGGGAAGAGAGAAAATGTTTTGTGTGATGTCACAATGTCACGCCCATGGAATTCATATTTCGAACGCTACAGTAAATTCTGTGAAGTGACAAAGTTGATGATTTCTTTTCAAAGTTTCAAACCTTTTCAGAGGTTTTAAGTGATCAAACAAAAAAAAAGGCCATACAAGACAGTATTTTGAAAGTGTTAAAACCCCTTCCACCTTGTTTATTGTCTACTTAGTTGTTACGTCTATGTTTGCAAATGCATGACAAAACAAAATTTACATAATTGTTGCATAATCAAACCGTTTTTTAACCAAAAAACTATAAAACTTCGGAAAAACTTTTTTGATTTTCTTTCCCAAATGAGCAAAGTAAATAGGCTTATTTCTTACAAAGAATAATACAATCTTAGGCCTTATCATCCGGTGCAAATTATTTCAGACGAGTTTAAAAACATATTTCCATAAAGCATGAAACACTACAGAGTAGGATACTTTGCTATGGGGAATACAGAGTAAAATATTTACTATTTTTGTACTGAAAGCACTTGCTTTGTCTCAGAATGTTTTTAAAACAACTAGTTCCTGAGAGTTTGTAAAATCAAAATCTGTAAACTTCAGAAACAGTTTCATAATGCGATGGTCGAAAGCAGACCGTAATAATTAAAGGTTAGTGGATATATAAATACCAAACATGCCGATACAACCATTAAAGGCTCGAAAACCTAGCCACAATTCGAAACAAAATTTGCAAATCTTGAACATTTTAGAGGACAATTACTGTTTTAACCTAAGTCGTGGTAAAACGTAAGCTACATATTCAAATTTGTAACATACAAAGCGGGACGCATGAGATATCTTATAAAAATTAGAATAATAGTTAGAATATTTATATAGAGCTTAATCACTGAAGAGAATATCTAAGCTCTTTACAACGTAAAAAGTAAAAAATTACTAACAAACAATAACAGAGCAGAACACTTAAAAGACTAGAAAGTAAAAAATAATATTAAAAGCAAAAAAGTAACAAATTAAATGCAACACAAGAAGAAAAGCAGTTAAATGATAAAAGCAAAGGAACCCCAAAACAATAAAAAGTTACATTAAAAAGTTTACTTAAAATAGCTTTCAAACAAATGAGTTTTAAATGATTCTTAAAAACAGTTCCTAATGATCAAAGGCAACTGATTCCATAATTTTGGTCCTAGGTGGCTAAAAGCTTGTTCACCGACTTTTTTCCGAGCTGTATGAATGGCAAGTATAGACTGATCGGCAGAAGAACAAAGAGTGCGACGTGGCTTGTAGATAGTAAGTCCATAAGATACGCTGGGGTAAGATTATTGATACATTTAAAAACATACATTAAAATGCGAAAATTTATTCGGAGATGACATGGAAGCCAGTGCAGTTCACGGAGGAATGGAGTCACGCGATCAGGTTGCGAAGCCTTTAATACAAGACAAGCAGCTTTATTTTGCATTTTTTAAAGTCTTTTGATCTGGTTCTTAGTTATCCCACCCAATAGTGTACTGCAGTAATTAACTCTCGAGGTTATGAGACACTACACAGCCGTTTTGCATGCATCAGTAGACAGGTATGTTATATTAATTAATATTAATTTTGTATGAACTTCTCTCCAAGGATAATAGTGATGTTGGTATGACCTGAGTAGAGGACTTTATTTTGGTATTGGCTGATGGCAACTTGGATAAGAATTACGGGCACTGTGCAACACTCCACATCATAATTTTGCGTAGGTAATGACGAATCTTCCAAGAGGTGCAACTGGAGAAAGGTAAAAATATCTTTATAATTCCTACGTGACTTTCATAAGGGAGACCTGAAACTATCACTAACGAGTGAATGGTTGTTTTGGTTGCATATGTCAATGTACCTCTAAATCACATTAAATGCAAGAAACAATGGACAGATAAGTACGTTGTGCTGTATCCACAGAGTAACTTGTAATATTTTCATTATAGGCCAGGCAAAATAAGGTTTCACTTGGAACAAGTTGCAACAGAAGTTTTAAGCACAAAGCTTTTCTGTTAGATCCCTTAAACGATATACTAAAAGTCCTGCAGAATCCTAATAGGGAAGTATGCCTCTTATGCATAAATCCAAAATGGTCACCAAATATCAATATTTTGCCATTAGTTATGCCATAAATGATGGATACTTTTTATACTCGGTATATAGATTTATCATATTAAGAGGAAGAACCGTATTGTTTTGGTGGAGGTAAAAGGTCATATGAGGTCACCAGAGGTCACCAGAGGTCAAATCCCGAAAACATTGGAAACACAATATATCAAGGTAGAATACACGGATACTTTCATACTTACAATAGGGATGCATCATGGTCAATGAACGAACCTTATGGTTTTTGGTAGAGATCAAAGGTCATCTGAGGTCAGCGGAGGTGAAACTACGAAAACCTTGAGTTTGTTTAGAAGCAAGTTACAAGGTTTTCATAGTTTAATCTCCCCTGATCTTAGATGACCTTTGACCTCTACCAAACACAATAGGACTCGTTTATTGACCATAAGGCATGCACATTGTAAGTATGAAAAGTATCCGTGATTTTACCTTGATACATCGTGTTTACAATGTTTTCTGGTTTTCACCTGCGGTGACCTAAAATGACCTTTGACCTCCACCAAAACAATACATGATGTAATTAATGGCAAAGTATTCACATTTGGTGCCCATTTTGAATTTATGCAAATTAGGCATACTTCCCCTTTTTGGATTCTGTAGGACTTTTAGTTTATTGGTTTGGGGACCTAAGAGAAAAGCTTTGTGGTGAAAAAAAGGTCTGTTGCAATTTGTACCAAATTTAGTGAAAAAAATGGCTAGATTGTCTGGCTTATTAAGGTTGGTAATTGATAACAATGAAAGCATAGAAAAAACCCAGAGATGATAAACAACAGTAAAACATCATTTCACCTTAAATTGGCAATTGATATTGTAATAACGGGGCACTCAGTGGAGGGAAAATTAAAACTAATTTGAAATTTTACATAAGTTGAAGTTTAGGATAAACATTAAAAAACAAAATCCACATAATTCTAATTCAGTCTATTTAGTACCGTACGTTATTCAATAACGTGAAAAAGTATTGCTAGGTATAAGTTTGCCAGAAGTGTACATATAATAACCTGCTCTAGCGATGAAAGTCTTTTGGATTTGTAACAGTTATACTGTTGGAAATGTTATTTAAACTAACCAAAAATATGTTGTCAACAGACAGTCATTAATCTCTTAAACACTGTTTACAAATAACATGAAATATCTTTTCTTATAAACTAATTGTATCATAGTTGCATGTCCACATACCTTTAAATCATCGTACAGTCATGAAAAATGAACAAAATAAGTACATCGTGCCGTATATTAAGAGTTACTTTTAACCTTTGATAGAAGTTGGTAATTGAAAACAACAGAAGAAAGAAAAAACAAGAAATAACACACAACAATGAAACACCTTTTAAATCTTAAACTGGAAATTGATATCCTTATTGCAGGATGCTCAAGGAGGAAAAAGTAAAATTCATTTGGAATTCTAGTTCAGGATAAACACTCCGCCCACTCGGTGCATTATTCAAAAAATTAGAATAATTTTGCTAGGTATAATTTTGTCAGAAGTGTAAATGTGAAGTGTTAATTCAGTTGTCTTCTCTGAAGTTGAAGGTCTTTTGGATTTTGGACAGGTATACTATTGGACGTATTATTTAAACTAAGCAAAAAGATTTTGTCAACAAACAGTCAATAATCTGTTAAACAGTGTCTACGAATATAAGATGATGTATCTTTTCTTGTAAATTACTTGCATCATTGTTACATGTGCATATACTTTTAAATCACCAAGAGTCATTGAATATAAACAGAATAAGTACATTGTGCCATATAGAAAAAGGTGCCTATAAACCTTTCTTAAAGTTTGATAATCGATAATAGAAAAAAAAAAAGAAAAAAAAAACAGAAAAAAAAAACAGAGAGCAATAAACGACCTTAAATTGGAAAGTGATATTTGCAAAGTGCTCAATGGCGGGAAAACTAAAACTTATTTGGAACTTTACACTAACATTAAGTTCAGCATAAACACTAATAAAAAATTTCAAATCATTCTAACTCCGCATTCTCAGTACACAGTATTTAAAAACTTTGAATAATGTTGCTAGGTATAATTTTGACAGAAGTGTAAATACAGTAGCCTTCTCTGATGTGAAGGGTTTTTTTTGCATTTTAAGCAGTTATACCATTTGAATTATGATTTAAATTAACCAAGAAGATTTTGTCAACAGACAGTCATTAATCTCTTAAACGATGGCTACGAATATAAGATGATGTATCTTTTCTTGTAAAGTAATTGTATCAGACCTATCTTACCAAATAGTCGATAAAATTATCACAAACTTAAAAGTAAAGCAGAGGTAAATGCCAGTGTCAATTAGTTATTATAAAGATAAACGTAAGTACTCTTCATTTTTTTCCTCAGTCAGGCTAATATGCATTTTCCGATACAAATAGTTATACTTTAGTGGTTTTTTTTTTTTTGAATTTATTAATTGACAGCAAACCACAACGTACATAGATAAGAATGAGGCTCAATGCTCTTGGGACCCTTGGGGGACTGCCCAGAGTGCCTGTGCATTAACATGTTCCCGTGCCATCCTTTCAATATTTAATATTATTATCAATGCCTCCAATCTTGCACAGAAGTATACTGTAACATACTTTTAAACAGTTGCAGTAAGAGAAAGTGTTCCCAATGTTTTTATTAATTATGGTCATGTAAAATGTGATATTTTTCTGGGGACACTGAGAGTGTATTAACAATTCCTGGTCCAAAGACAGTTGGTTTTGATAATGGTTCAGCAATAATGTGTGTATCATGTTCATTTTTCAAAACTGGAACTGTAAGGGGTGCAGGCTTTTTATGGTGGATATTAAAATCACCAATAAAAGCGATACGGGTATCAAATTACTCTAAACTTCTTTCACCAATTAGCCAAATCTGCAATTAGACTACATTTCTACCGGAGATTATTGCATACAAGTTTGGAAATTGGTTCCCAATCGTGGTCTTTAAAAAGTTTATAACCGACTTCCTATAGATACCTAAGAAGTCCTGCAGGGACCTCGATCGGGTTGATGGATGTATTGAATCCAGATGGGGACAACGTACATGTTACTGAATTGACTTGCGAGAACATCAATGGTGTTTTTACATTTGCCCTTTCCTTCAAACTCTTTAGCGAACTTTCTGTCGAATGGAAAACCCATAGCACGTTTATCTGGATACTTTTTGTTCAACAATCCACAGTAACTGGAACCGTGGTCAAGGTTGTCGGCGGTTTTATCTGCTGTCCAGTCAGTGGCCATCACAAAGAGGTCAAATTGCATACCCGTACCTGTTCCTCGTGGGAGTAGCATATGATCAGGCCAACCACACTTGCAGTATGCCTGGCTAAAATCCAAGTCGTTATTCTCTACTCTGGTATTGAGTTCTTTAGTGGTTAGGTCAGCTCGTTTGATTACTGGGGATTCAGTTGATAATCTGGTAATGTCATTTCTTCCTCTCTTCACTGTATGCAGAAAATAAAGGGGCAATTAAAGAGGGCATGACCCGGCCAAAATAACTTTTGTGTATTGCAAGATTGAATACAGTATTCTATAAATATAATCTCACACACAGTTAAAACCGGTACCATTAATCATAAATGAAATTTGAAGAAAAACGTTCAAAATCCAATTTCGAAAAATGCGGCAACAGGTCACAGACTTTTATGACGTATTTGGAGGCACACACACTGCGTTATTAAGGACGCGCATCTAGATGTGGACCTAATGTAACGCTTGGTAAAGTTATCATATCTTACCAACTTCATGAAAAGGATTACATCACAATAGAGCTTATGCACCTACGTCACGTTTCTCTATTTTTCCATCCAAGCGTACATTGTGCAACAATTGTTACTAAGGTGCTATCGTAAGCGCGTATCTTCAACACACCTACTACGTATGGCAGTTCCATCCAGTAAGCCAAATTGAAACGCGCTGACGTCACGTGCATAAGCTCTATAGATAGTTCTCAGTGACGTCACAACTGGGGGTTGGCAACCGCCATGTCATAGGGCAAGCTTGTACGTACATGCCGGGGTTGCCCTATGAGATGGCTGACATACTACACGTGAAAAGTTCCTATGACGTCATGTGAGAACTATCTATACCCGCCCAACATACAGAGCGCAAAGCGCGGACCATGTTGGGGGCTTCGAAGCATATCATTGGCCAATATGTCCGCGTGCATATGCGCATGTGTTTTAGCTTCCCTGCATATAATAAACAGTTTTTTTTTGTGCAAAAAGGACGCGGTCCGGGCGCGCTGTACAGAACAGCTATGAACATGTATGGACAGTCCATAACAAACGCGCCTTTACTCAGTGAGCTGTTCAGTACCGTTGCTATAGACCTTATGCATTGACATCACACTGACGTCATTTTGGGTGCAAACAATGAAGCACACGTGCACGAACGGCGTGGATTTCGCCGCACGTATAGTAGACTTACGCGCGTATACCACTGTTTGACAAATCAGCTGTCTGCATTTCTTGGCGTAACTTGCAATGATACTCGCTTTTCCGCCATTTTCCTCCAAAAGAGGCAGCACTTTCTCCATTGTGATATCATATGCATAAGGTCTATTGTGAATGGTAAGCAGTCACCGCGCAACGACGCATAGTTCACAATGTGGTCACTAGTCGCACGCGCTGCTGTAGTATCGTAGCACAGGTGTTTGCAATGATCTACCCGCTAACACGCGTTAGCATGCACATGATTCGATGTGTAGAACGATGGGTGAGCTGCCTGGTACAGTGTTACTAACCGTGCCTCCAATGACGTCACGATCTTGAGACGCCCTCACATACGTTTTTTCGCTTTCGGATTTCAGATGGGCTGAGTCTGGCCTGTAATTGGGAATTCACAAGGTCGTATAACTGTGTTTATGGACGTAGTTTAGTCGGGAAAACATTCGCTTCATTTCAAGCCGCACCCAAAGAATATTTTCTGAGAAACGTACTTTGGCTGTGTCATACCCACTGTAAACATAGTTAATTCAACTTAATATGGATAACACCAAACAAAAGAAGAGAAGGTAGGGTAGAAGAGACAAAGACAAATCCAGTCCATTATCAAAGGATGGGGGTACTTGATCAGGTTGGTCCGTGATTCAAAGGATGAGCCTATTCTTCTCAACTATGACGATGTATGTAAAAAACATTTGCTCTAACAGTTGGTTGGTGACTGAGGGGTCACTACAGATAATTATGCCTTAATTCCATCCCAGAAACTCGGTGCAAGTGAGCATGCGTATGGCAAGCTAAATGCTCAATAATTCCAAAAACATGGATTATCGACCAAAAAACCATGTTTATCGACCGAAAAACTTAGATTTTTGATTGATAATCCAAGCTTATCGTCGATAAACCATGATTTTTAGTCGATAATCCAAGATTATTGCCGATAAACTTAGATTATCACCGATAAACCAGGTTTATCGCTCGAAAAACCATGTTAAGCGACCGAAAAACCATGTTTATCGCCGATAAACTTGGATTATCGACCGAAAAACATGGTTTATTGCCGATTAACTTGGATTATCCCTGATGAACCATGTTTTTCGACCGATAACCCAAGATTATCGCCGATAAACTTGGATTATCACCGATAAACCAGGTTTATCACTCGAAAAACCATGTTTATCCTTAAAAATCCATGTTTTTTGACCGATAATCTAAGTTTATCGGCGATAATCTTGGATTATCGGTCGAAAAACATGGTTTATCAGTAATAATCCAAGTTTATCGGCGATAAGCCTGGTTTATCATAATCGATAAATAATATTATCGATAAACTTGGATTTTCGGTCGAAAAACATAGACTTTCGACCGATTAATCCAGGTTTATTGGTCAAAAAACCATGTTTATCCTTAAAAATCCATGTTTTTTGACCGATAATCCAAGATTATCGCCGATAAACTTGGATTATAACTTGGTTTATCGGCTTGGATTATCGGCGATAATCTTGGATTATCGGTCGAAAAACATGGTTTATCAGTAATATTCCAAGATTATCGGCGATAAACCTGGTTTCTTTCTTTCTTTCTTTCTTTCTTTCTTTCTTTCTTTCTTTCTTTCTTTCTTTCTTTCTTTCTTTCTTTCTTTCTTTCTTTCTGTCTTTCTTTCTTTCTTTCTTTCTGTCTGTCTGTCTGTCTGTCTGTCGGTCTCTCTCTCTCTTTCTCTTTCTCTCTTTCTCTCTTTCTTTCTTTCTCTCTTCCTTTCTTTCTTTCTTTCTCTCTTTCTTTCTCTCTTTCTTTCATCATTTGCAACGCTGTGACCAACTGCCTATCTTATCCTCTGTTTTCTGCCCCCTTACTGAATTTTACTGCCTTCCTCCTATCCTTCTAGACGTTAAACACTTTACGATCCCTTTTTTCCTCACCTCCTCATCCTTTTTGTCCTAGTATCCTACCAAGATGTGACTGGTGCCATTTTAAGCCACTGAACCGTTATTTTCAACTCCTTATTCTTCTTGGCTCCATCTCGTTATTAGTTTCCTTACTTGCACCATCTGTTCCGTCTTTTTAAGCTTTTCTACCCCTGACTGCCCACGTACTTGTCTCTTGCGTCCTTCGCCCTGTTATCAATGCCCAATTTCCTGTCCTCCCTCTCTCCTTCCCTCCGTTGGTCAGTAATCTGTATTCTACTCTTTCACTTCTTTCCTTTTCCCTTTCTTTTAAGATACATCACACAACCCGTGGATGGGCAAGGTACCATCCGATGCTTTTGTGAACAGCCCCTTGTGTTTGAAACCCCTATTTGCGCTTAAACTACCAAGAGTTTTTGAAATCCCCCTTTTCTCATTTCTTTCCATAAAAGAGTAGCCTTTTGTACATACACATCATGCCACATGTCCCATGTTATCACGATTATTTTCCAAATCATTACATTAGCAAATAATGCAAGTCAGATTTGCCATCCTCCCCACTTGACAACTTTTTGGGTCTTTCGAGCCATTTTGGTGTTTATCCCTGTTTCACTTGTACGATAAAGGTATTTTATTAAAACCATATTTAGCAATATTATTCTAAGAGCATATAAGCAGATGCGAAAAGCTAAATGCACGCTTTTGCAATGCAATAAAAGGCCTTCCTATCAAAATACACTTTTCGTTCATTGTTTGAGTATTGCATACATACCTGGTAGCGGATAACCTCCTTCCATGAAAATTCGAATACAAAGTTGGTTACCATTTAAGTGCAATTTCCTTTAAGAAGTGATATGTATCAAGAATTGTAACTTAGCTCTACTTTTAATAACGGTATTTTTTCCAGGGGTGAAGCAGATACAAGTATTAATGTGAATACCCTTTCAGATCGCAGCTTTTAGACCCATTAGGGCCAAGATGACAACTTGTATCCAACCCATCTCATATCAAGCTTGCTTTTTCGTTTTTTTTTTCAGGTGTAGTAGGACTTTTGCTGGCTAAGCAAAGGCCGCGGGCTCGGAGTTTGGGTGCTTTTGCTTCCCCTCACCAGGCTAGCCCACTCCCGTCTCCCCCTGGTTCCTTGTGAGAGCTGCCATTTTGAAACAAGACCACTACAATAACAACTTAGCCTACTACAGCTGTACAGGGCTTCTTACAGTAAAGGACGGTAACTTCATACTTACTGGAAAACACGAATTTATCCATTTCAATGTACAAACGCCTCTGTGTACTCAGTAGGTAAGGCCGACCATGTTCATCACGTTTAGGCGCTATGAAGACACGGATAACTGCTTCCATCCTCTTTTCGGAGCAAATAGTTATGTTGTATTTGAACGCATTGTGGTTCACTTGCTCAACGTCTACCTGTATGAATGGTTAAAACAATCAACTATGTCTAAATAAGGCTTTCTTAACTTTATCAGTATACGTGTATCTAAGAATATATTCAAGAAAGGGAGAGATTACTCAACGTGATCCACTCTTTACTCGTAGTTACCTAACGTTAACTTTGCATTCTCTTTCTCTTATTCATACTTTAGAACACTTAAACTATCCTTTTCATAGAAAATGTTTTAACTGATATTAACACATGGCTATTAACATTAATTCGGCGATGTGGGCGTGGCAATTGATACGTACCAAAATTTTTAACCAGAAAGATTGCAAGAAAACACAAAACACTTTTGTCCACTTGGCCTAAGTTACGTAATGAGTATGAAAGATATAAGAATCAATTCTCGTAGGAATCGTTAAACGTTTCAACCATACCATAAACACTTCGGCTTTACGAAGACAATTTCGTGTCCCTTAGGTCTATATGATCCCTAATGTCTATATGATACAATACAAAAAAATCTTCATGAACATGGTGGTTGAGATGAAATATGATCAATCTTGACTAGGCTACTAGGGGAGTTTGAATGATTTGTGAGATGCCCTAGAAGAAAGTTCTAGCTAGATCAAGAACGGCATTGGATGGTAGGGAACTGGTTCAACGAGTTGCAATCAAAAGTTGAACACGATCGTTTGGAGGCTTCGTTTTAATGATAATTACTTTGTAAAGAGCGGACAGCTTTTTGCAGCCTTGCCTTACAGCACCCCTGAGTTCATGGGGATGAATAACGTACTGACGTATGACATGATTATCAGGAGACATGCTAACATTTGTAAGAAGATGAGCTATTTTTTGAAAGCCCTAGGAATCCCAGTTAATTCGTTAGGTCCATCATGAAGCTAGTATAAGTTCCATGGTTCGATAGCGTGCACAAACCCAAGTAACCTATTAGTTCTTGTTTTCTGATACAGGTTACGAACAGCACTGTTAAGTCCACATCAAAGGATATCTCCCGAGTGCCTGTCGCATTGAGTTTACAGGAGCGTAGCCCCTGATAACAACAGAATCAACCGAATAGCGTTTGGGGTTCCCAGAGTCCGAAATCCTGCAATTACATCTATTCACGTTCCTTTTAAAATATGCGCCTTGTTTTCCCTTTCTTCGTCTGTTCTTTCAATGAGGGTATGTTGAAGAAGGTACGTATGCATGTGGGTACTTAACTTCTAAGTAGGCCAGTTTCTCCCACTTCTTGTGGGTAATTCTGAACCAACTATCTATGGCACATTGTCAGGTATTTTATTCGTGTTTATATGAAACTATTAAATGTTTATGACGATTTTTTTTAAATCGTGCAGAATTGCACTACTACAACAAAACAACCTCCGAAATGAGCAGGTAATATCTTATCTTACCCAAATCTTAAAAATATATAGTGATGTTTGGACGAACAGACAAAACAATTGCAGACAACCAAGACAATAGTAAAAACTCACTTTACTGCAAACTAGGAACTTTCATGATGCAGTTTTCCTTGCTTTTGAGTGATAAATATTACTCAATATTAGACTTAAATAGCGTGTATCACAAACATTTCAGAATGTTTAACAGTTTTACAGTTTTAATGTATCTTCAGTTTAAATATTAATCTTTTATCTTTTAAACTCATAGATCATCTCGTTTTACTTCATACTTCTCTTCCCTGACCCCTTCAGATTGTTGTATGACGTAAATTTTCCTCGAAAATATTTTTAGAAGCATTTTCTTTTGAATCATCCAGTTGAGTTTTGTACCATTTTCAGTTATGTACATGTGATGATGACCCATAAGAAAAGAAAATTGAAAGAAAAACCTTATAGCATATTCTTACGTTCACAGGAGTGACAGGAGAATGTTTTTTTCCAGAGCTTTTGTCTTCCAGGAACATGTCATCATAAATGTCAACCGTCCTCTTTTCCATACGAGTGGTCAGGGCATTCTTTTTACCATTTTCTACCTAAGTGAATGAACACAAAGCTTTTTTACATCTGAAATTTAATGGAACTCATAGCCAACTGCAAAACGCAGTGTGATTACATTAAATGCTCGCCGAATGACTCCAGCCCTCACTTTCCTCTGAGAAGGCCATAAATTCAAACGTAGGCCACAGAATTTTTACAATTTTTGGAGAGGCAAAACATTTTCAAGCCCTGTCAGATTTTGCTCTCACTAAAGCAAACGTTTTGAGTATTTTTGACACCGAAAAATAAATTCGGAGACAACATGTATCCTTCATCGATCCTAATCTGGAAGCTTGCAGCTTGTATCCGAAGTTTGGTCGCATACTTGTCCCTCGAAATTTGGGGCAAATGCACACTGCCCCTGCCCACACACCAATTTGGTCAAATAGTTCACACACAGCTAGTTCAATCATTTACGTGCAGCTCTTGATTTCAATGTAGACATAATAATGCAGCTGCGAGAACGTGGATGTACTTCTTAACGTGCGTCCGTAGACCCTTTTCCAAATAGAGATAACAAAGGATAATGGGACTGACTTTTGGTACTCGTCGTTTTTTGTCAATGGTATCAAACTGTGGACAAAAATGACGCGTACCAAAACTCTATCCCACAATCCTTTATTATTGATATTTGGAAAGGGGTCTGTGACGAGATATCAGATTAAAAACGATATATCTCAAAAAAAAAAAAAAAAAAAAAAACGATTAAGAGACCTCGTACTTGATTTGTGAATATCATATTGCTGAGTTTCCACTGTTTCATTTCGGCGATCAAATGTCATTTTGGGCTGCAGAGATTACAATGCCATGTAGATATGATACTGAAAGGAGCAAAATGTTGGCAGATATTGTATTTCGAGGTGGATGTTCTATTGTGACTGCGGTCAAAAGATACATTATGTCAAAAGGAATGAAAGAGTGAAAACATTCACGCGATTTCTGACATATGACAAAAATAATAGGTGAATATATGGGATCCTGATTACAAGTACTTTTGTGTGCAGTTAAGAAGTTTTCGAGGTCCACAGAAGTCACAGGCAGTAAAGTGTTGTAAAGGATTTCAAAACGGTAGGTTTCATAAATCTCATTCGTTTCATGTGCGGGGGTTCTGCAGTGAAGTTCTGTGGGCATGTAAATGTCACACGTGCCTATTGGATTTAAAAAGTATTAGAAGCGTTGACAATAGTCATAATTTCCATCAAAATTCTCAAATATTGACCATTTCACAAATCAATCACTGTTTTGCACGTGTACATGAATAAACATGATAACACATGCAAATTTGAAATAACAAAGAGGAAATCATGAGGTAAGTTTTTGTTATCCTTTGTTTGTTTAACCTTTATTACAAGAACACAAGTAATTTTGGTACGCGCTTTAAACACCAAATTTAACTAGCTGGTAATTACTTAACAAGTAATTTATAAGGGATTAAAAAATGTGTAACACTCCACATCATAACTTTTGCTTAGCTGATGAGGATTGTCAGAAGTGGTCAAAACTTTCAAAAGGTGTATCTTGAGAACCCTAAAAGATATTAAAAATTCATTATTTATTAGGGGTATCTTAATCAATAAGTGAGTAGAACAGCTGTTTTGGTAACATGTCCACAGACCACTTAACAAAGGAATCCAATTAATTTTGGTAGTGAATATGAAAACGTCTGATAAATATGATATTTCAAGAAGAGTAGCATCTGTTGATTTCATTCTGAGCACAAAGGTCTAGTATTCTATAGAATATTTGCACCTCTTGCGTACTTTAAGGATCATCTGGGTAAACCAAAGTTGCCATCCTTTATACACCCTCGATCCTTCAGCTAAGTGTTGGCTTCTTTTATTTTTGTCTGGTTATCTTACTTCTAGGGTTATAGTCGTTTGGTATTTTTCATTTTTTACTTTCTTACCTTTTTAACTGCTCCTTTGGTCACATCTGTTAACTTTCTGCGCTAAATAACAGGGCTGTAATGTCCGAGTCCGGACTAGAGTACGTTTTCTACTAGGCTATGAATCGACCCGGATTGGAACATCTCGAAATCGGGATGGACTACACGTGGATTCCGACTCGACCCCACAAAAATGAAAGTTACATAGTACCAGGTAGGTGTTTTTAGACCTCTAATAACACCTCCCTGATAGTACTAACAAGTTAAGGATTCACTGTGATTTGCGCAAACTGTTATGTATGAGCATGGAGCTAGTACCTGGACCAAGTATTAGCTCCATGGTATGAGTGGTTATGAACAGCCACGTAATTTACTACATTTTGAAACAGACTACACTCCGGCTGGACTCAGAATTGGCCTGGACTCGAGTTAGGTAGACTCGAGCACATCCTGTTCAAAGATCCCCATTCCTTATATCCAACCAACGAGAAAGAACATTTCAATACTACTTTCTGAACTTATGGTCACTGCAAACCTTTACCAAAGAAACCACATTTTTGCATCTTAGCAACCTGAAATAAAACTTTCTAAAAGCAGTGGCGGATCCGGGGGGGGGGGGGGGCACCGACGTCCGGACCTCCCTGAAATTTCCCAATTTGCCCCTTTTCAAAATTGGTTTTTTTCACACTAGCCTAAAAAAAGGGGGACAGTTTCACAGGTAATGACAGTTGTCCAATTCCGAGGAGATTTTAGTTACCCCCATCCAGCGTCGATCAATCCACCCGTAAAAGTCTAGCCATGCATCGCAGAAACTTTCGGCAATGTATTTGACTACGGTAGCCTACATTGCCCGCCGCGAAACACGAACAGTGCAATTGTTTTACAGAGCATGTGACTACAGTATGTCTTACTGCCTGCGTGACAGTCAGGCATTCTAATCACCTTTCGCTTGGAACCACGTGTGCCGTGCTTGGGCATTCAAAATAATACAAAACACGCAGATATTACGTCATACTCACTAGCCAGCGCTATATGCAACGTATTGCTATTGGGTTCAATACTGATTCCAAAAGGTCACTGCTAGTCTTTTGGACTTACAAAATAATGATCCGTTCACACTCCTTAAACGCTACATCTACGAAACCGTCCTTCCACCCACTAGTATCCCTCCTCTCATGAACATCAGAGAGTAGGTAAATACGTTTCGCTATGATATTCATGGTCTGGAATTACTCTCTTCTTTTTATAGTGTTGCCCTAGTCATGGGAATAAAAAGCCAATCTTAGGTTAAAGTCCACAGCCAAGAGTTCACCAGAAGTCACATTTGACGAATCGGTGTTTGTTTCATTTTAAAATTACGGTACTATATAAAATCACCACCAGGTCAAATAACGCAGTGTCAGACGGTTCAATTTTTTGACGTCTTGGACCGATGACCCGTCTGCTGTCGCAAATGAAAAGCAAACTTTCGACTTCAGTCATCTGTTCTGACAGAGTATTTTTGACAGTCGCGCCGCAACTATATAAGGAACACAACATACAGTATTTTAACCCCCTCCCCCAGTCGAGATAGCGGTGGTGTCAGGTGGGGGAAGGGTTCATCCCCCCGTCGGGGAAGGCTGGCGCTGGCCCCTATCGGGGAAGTTTAAAAGTTTCGTCGGGGAGTCTTAGTCGAAAGTATACAGTCCCCGACGACAACTAGTCGCCCTGACGGTTTACCTGTTTTTTGCTCTCATGAGGATAATTTCTGTAATAAGAACCCAAAATTTTCGGCGCGCCACGCGCGCGTCAGGATCACTCTATTTTCTTCGATAGTTCCATTTTACATAGCAGGATAGCACAAGTACTGTCCACCTTACCAAGTAACATATAGGCAGAGTATATAGTTTATGTAAAGGTCGTAACTTTTATCCCATATCGCAAAGCCTAGTTGGTGTTCTCTTGTGTGTGTCATGCGGTACAGTCAGTTGGTGAGCGACTTACGGAGCAAAGTTTGACTATTTCATCGTGTAGTCCGGGTGGTTTCTGTACAATGTGTGTTACACCTGATACGGTCTACAAACCCTACAGTTCTTTTTTTTTTTTCGTTTCGATTTATGTTTTATGTGTAAGCCTATCAAAAAATTTCGCCCTCTTCGCGTGCTTTTCAATTTCACGATCATCTAGATTCAAAGAACACTATCAGTGCGCAACTCGGATTTTGAAGTATTAAATTGATATAATGCAAAATATGCCTGCAATGGCATGGAATAATGAGGCTCCTCCATTTGCCCTTCTCATCATCCCCTCGAAATAGGGAATGTCGGAACTTGGGGTAGCTGACATGGCCCGGCCCCTTGTTGGGAAAATTCTGCCACCACCCATGGTCGGTTTACTTATTTTGGCTTTCATAGGGGTAATTTCTGGGATAAAACCCAAACTGTTCGGTACGCTTTGTCCACTCTTCCTCAGTTCCGTTATACTTATAACTAAATATAATACAAACCCTTTCCACCTTTTCAAGTTAATAAGTAGAATCCTGGATTTATGTAAATGTCGGGAATTGAATCGCATTTCGCTAAACCTGTGTAACGTTCACTTCTGTCTGTCGTACAGTACGGCTAGTGACTCCTGGAGGGAAGTACAATAAAGTTACGCCCGATAGGGCCCATCAGTCCGGACAATTGTTCTATATAAGCTTTAAAGTAGTACAAATTCTTATAAGTGTAGGCTTACCCAAAAAAGTTTCGCGCGCTTTGCACTTTTACCGTTTACATTTCAGGTTTTGATTCCAGTTTTTGCATGTCTCTTGGTTTATCCTTTCTTTGTCACTATGCGGTAAATTGTATAATAGCTGACGTTTATGGAAACCAAAATTTAAAAAAATGAATGCCCTTTTTATGTTGGACCCCCCTCAGAAAAGACCCTAGATCCGCCCCTGAAGAGGAGCAGTGACACAAAGGGGAAGGAGTATAGGGTGTCACTTTCTTCTTAAATAACATCCTCTTACCTTACACTTAGCCCAAAGTAAGAAAAATTCAACAAATAATGAGACCTTGTTAACATATTACTAGCTCAAGGCATTTAAAAAAAAACAGCATCATTCTGCATTTCAGACGGCCTTACATAAAACAGTTTTATTCAAAGGGAAGGGCTATAGTAAGTAAGTAATACTCACTAAATAATAAGAATGTTTCAATATAAGGCCAGTTTAAAGTTTTGTCAAACGTATTACCATTTTGCATATGAGCCCCTAGCACGACCAAAAAAATACATATATAAATAAAAGGGAAGGGAAGCACCTTCAGTATGAGGTGACCATCGGAAGGGTCTACCCGATTCCAACTATCCAAGGTATACCACTGCTGTGACTAAAATTACTGCATCATAAAGTCAGGAATGTGATGTAATAACTATATTTTACATTTGAAAATAGTTGCATATTTTTAACAGTATTAATACTTTACCTCAACATACACATTCGTTATTTTGAGGTCCGTTATCTCCATTTCTTCCCTGGTGTAGGGGACGAGGGTGAGTTTATGTTGCACAAAAAGATTGTCGATGAACTTGTGCCAACGAAAGAAAATTGGATCTCGAACAGCAGTTGCTTCTTGGCTCATCACTCCTAACGACTTTGAAGAAATAAACATTAAGAAATATCATTAAAGGTAAAGAAGACTGCTTAAGTTCGGTACAGTGTCCTTACAACTTTACAGCAGACGCCGACCCGACAAGTGGGGTTAAAGTTAGGCTTTCTTTACCTCCTGTACTTGTTCATACCACCAATTTTACTCATAAACTGGCCGAACGAAAAAGTATCCGCCTTTAAGCTATCCATAAATTATGTTATATATGAGTATTACCTTTACGTTATGTACCAATGCTGTAGTCGAGTCCCCACCTTCCGAGTCCGAGTCCGAGACCCAGTCACTGGCATTCGGGTCCAAAACAGAGTCCGAGTCGCAAGCTCCAAATTCGAGTCCGAGTCCCGAGTCCCCGTTATGGAAAAGTGTAAACTAAAACAGGAATTTACAAATGATCAAATTTTACACTGCCTTTTATGCAATGTTGTTGTGTGTTATGATATAGGTTCTGAGGTCTCCAAGGTCTTAATGGCAACCCTTGGGCCTCATTCGGCCCACAAGATGTTCCAGTCTAGGTCGCCAAACAAACTGAGATCGAAAATAGAGGGTTGAAAAAATGCGCCAACAATCGAGAATTATCAGTATTGAAGGCACTTTAGAAAGGGGGAAATTTCTGGAATGAAAAGGGAAGAAAACTTTCCTACACCTATTTAACTAGTCATCTTAAAATTACGTCATTTTATAGGACAACCGTGTAGTTGTTGTTCTGACGTCTCATGCACCCAGGAATTAGTCAGGGACGTTTTGGTTTGTTGCATTTTTTTTTGCTATATTTGGTAAAACTTTGACAACATGTAGAGTAGACATCAGAAAATCAGAAAAGTATGGCGACATTTAGTCCAGGCCGATTTGTAGCTTTTTGGGGGTTTGCATTTTTTTTTTGCTATATTTCGTAAAACTTTGATAACATGTAGAGTAGACAAGATCAGAAAAGTATGTGCTCCATTTTTTTCATGTGCAAGGGGGGTAGCCAGCCAATTCAAAATGGCCGCCATTTTGATCATTTGGCTGATTTGGCTCAAGAAAGGCTCTGTTGCGCCAATATTTGGGGTCTAAAACTTTTAGGAAAGGTGGTAAAATAATCACAGTCTCCCACAAAATACTCAAAGTTTTCCCCAAAAATATTGATCCGTTTTGTTGTAGTGACCTGTTGAATATGGCCCTTTTCGCCAAAAACCGGCAATTTTGGCAAGTTTGGGGCCAGCGGACAAATTTGAGTACCAGATTCTCTTAAAGTGTGTATTCCAACGACCTTAACTTTTGTTAATGGGTAGTCCTATAACCAGGTAAGACGTGGGGAAACTTTGGACTCCCATATTCAAACCTACATGAAAAGAGTGGTACTGAAAATTCACAATTTCTTTGTTTTTCGTCGGGAAATTTTGGTCTCTGGGATCATTTTTTATGCCCAATATTTCCTTCAATTGAATATCTAGATCTACTGATCTCTCTGCTATTAAAAGGAAAGTGGATTGTTAATACACAAATTTTGAAAATTTCAAAAGGAGGGAAATCTTGCATTGGTGTAGACCATAAACAGCTATTAAAACATCAATATTTTCATTTTTCATTAAAAAAATACAAGTTTTGGCACTACAAGACAAGTCTGAACAATGATGACCTCTTTTAGAGCCTCACAAGATCTTCCATCTTCACAAAATTGGTACTCAAGTGCCTCAGTAGAACACAGAAAAAATTACACTGGTAGATGAAAACGGAATATTGAATAAATAAATGGTTATAGGACTACCCATTAACAAAAGTTAAGGTCGTTGGAATACACTGGTACTCAAATTTGTCCGCTGGCCCCAAACTTGCCAAAATTGCCGGTTTTCGGCGAAAAGGGCCATATTCAACAGGTCACTACAACAAAACGGATCAATATTTGGGGAAAACTTTGAGTATATTGTGGGAGACTGTTTATTTTACCACTTTTTCTCCTAAAACCGTTTTAGACCCCAAATATTGGCGCAACAGAGCCTTTCGTGAGCCAAATCAGCCAAAATGATCAAAATGGCGGCCATTTTGAATTGGCTGGCTACCCCCCCTTGCACATGAAAAAAATGGAGCACATACTTTTCTGATCTTGTCTACTCTACATGTTATCAAAGTTTTACCAAATATAGCAAAACAAAAAAATGCAAACCCCCAAAAAGCTACAAATCGGCCTGGACTAAATGTCGCCAGAGGGGTTCCACACCGCCACATTTTGTTAATCTTTTCAGTAGGCTTTGTTTCTTAATGGAAATGTGAAGGCTGAATTTTTGCGCGCAATTGTTCTCCTTTTATCTGTTTATTGGTCATGGGGTATTACTGTATTTATGCCAAATGTGGTATACCATACTGCTCTTATTTCCTGTCTTACTTCGTACAGGCGGAAAGGCAGGAACTGACGAATAAGTTTGTTGGGAAAATCGGTGTAGGTGTGAAAGCTGCGACTAGAGGTAGGGTGGTTGTTTTTTCAAATGATCTATCATTTAGTATTTCTATTAAAACTTCTTCAAAGCTGTCAAAATTTTCTTGAGTTTTTTTGCTCTGCTCATTAAGTTTTGAATCAAAAAAGAAAATCGCACCGGCCTTTTTTGAAAATGTTCCGGGAGCCCACCGAACCCTGCCGCGAAGACATACATTTGGTACTTTTTACATAGACCTTTTTCCAAATAGCAGTTACAAAGCATTGTGGGATAGCCTGAGAGTTTTGATGTGGGTCGTTTTTTGCGACAGTAAAATGCCATTGACAAGAACGACACGTGCCAAAACTTCTTCCCACAATCTTTTGAAATTGCTATTTGGAAAAGGGTCTATGAGAGCGTCTTCATTACGAATGAGCCCCAGTTCTGCAAACAGTTTCCGCTCCTGAGGGTGAATAGTTCCGAAGGCTTGTGAAAAGGGTGCGGATGCAGATTTGCCAACTAAACAAAACAATTTGTGTCGACAACCCGACATCACATCAGTTTTGGAACTAAAGTGGGTGCGCTAAAAGTGAGGTGACTGGCTACATCTTGGTTAAAGTGAAGTAAGATTGACGCAAGCCCCCCTGAAAAAGTTTTTGCCCCCAGGAAGATAAAAAATTACCATTGCCTTCATGCATTTAGTAAGTCTCGCCCCCCCAAAAATATTTCGTTCCCTTGAATACCTTATCGTTTGGCTACGAGCCTTCTTGACGGGTATAGACTTTGACAGTTGGAATTCTCTGAATTCAAACCCACCTTGAATTTTAGCTCTTATATTCACCAAGCCCTTTGCTACACTTTTCCGTGCAAACCTTACCACCATCAATAATCCCCCACCCATCCACTCACAATGTTCACTGCGTAGACAAATCGACGGGCCATTAGTCTGACAAAAGTAATCTAGTGATGGTGAGGGCTGAGGGGTAGCTAGGTAGGCCGGTTCAAATGAACTTACGAAATATGAGGAGACGATATGTCTTTTGATAGAAAATGTAGACCGGGTATTTTTTCTCTTATTTGCCTTTTTTATTTGAACTGTAGATTGCTAATGGTGATATTTCAGGGTAAAGAATACGGTATCAAGCTACAACTTACACAGCCTGGTATCTTGTCACTTAAGGCAATACAGGAGGCATTTTGGCCAAACAATATTCTTGTTAAGCTATATGAGCCAACGGATAGTGACGCTCCGCTCAAATAAAGTAACGACAAACCCCTTACTCCCTAGATAAACACTTTTCAACATAGATTTGCGCCAATTATCTGACATGGTCTTATTTGTTTACCCGCTCTGTCAGTCTGTATTGGGTATATGACAAAATAATGGTCAAATTGCGATACTTGTGATCATCTAAGTAGTGCACATTCAATGTCATTTACAGATAGATAAGTGTTCAGGTTTATGTGCACGGTTTGTAAATACTCCCAGAGCTTCCGGGTTACGTTCTTATTTATTCATTCTGTTCTGATCTGAACTCGAGGGCTTCCGACGGGCCCTAGACATCAAAAATTTAGATGTAAAGCTAACTATTTCAAAATGAGGCCCAAAGGCAAAATCATAGGAATGCGTCTGGCTATGAACCGCCCTTGCTGTCTTCCCGATTAAAAATGTGGGCCACCAGTGCAAACACTTAAGGACCTCCTACATACGATTTTGCAGTACTGTAGAACTTTTACGAATGTCATCCACACAATACAGCCCATGTTGCAAACACCTACAATCCTGGACAAATATATTGGGACACTTCCGGACCTTTCCCTCCACCCCTCGTTCAATGTTGAGAAGAAACAAAAAGCACGCTCTTTTCTCTAGCGCTCAACTTTAATTCACCTTCAAAACCAACATTGAGGTGGGGCGCGGGGATTTGTCCCAGATAATTTTGTCCAGGATTGATCCTGGACAAAATTATTGGGACACTTCCGGACCTTTCCCTCCACCCCTCGTTCAATGTTGAGAAGAAACAAAAAGCACGCTCTTTTCTCTAGCGCTCAACTTTAATTCACCTTCAAAACCAACATTGAGGTGGGGCGCGGGGATTTGTCCCAGATAATTTTGTCCAGGATTAATCCTGGACAAAATTGTTGGGACACTTCCGGACCTTTTCCCTCCACCCCTCGTTCAATGTTGAAAAGAAACAAAAAGCACGCTCTTTTCTCTAGCGCTTAACTTTAATTCACCTTCAAAACCAACATTGAGGTGGGGCGCGGGGATTTGTCCCAGATAATTTTGTCCAGGATTGTCTGACCGCCTGTACAAAGGTATAGGAGAAGTCTCATGTTGAATATAGGAGAAATTTAGCAACGGCAAGCGACAAATCTGGTAGCTGGTTAAGTTTACTGGTATTGGGAAAAAGTGATGTGAGGCCTTTTGGATTGTTTCATGAGAAAATTGCTGAATTTCTACTTAAAGGAGAATAACTTGAACGTAAATAATGCAGTACAAGAGGACAGTGGTTATTTATTACACAAAAGAACGATGCTTTTTAGGAGTAAAAGTAATTGGTCAGTCGGGCACGAGAACTTCAGGGGAGAAAGGTGTACAGAGGCTATCAGTTGAATGTATTTGTGCCTCAAAACAACTATACGGATAAATATATTTATGATCTATAGCGTAACCAGCAGACAGTTACAAGAAAAGAGGTTTCAACAATTGAGTATCAATAGACATAGGCATTAGGTGAGCGGTTGTGTCATGAAGTAGATGGCACTATTTCTACTAGTCAGGCCTCCTCCCACTTCAGGTCGAACGGTTTACCCCACGGTTTACCATCACTTTTTCGTCCAAATATAATCACTTGGTTGCCTAAAAGGGGATTTAAGGATGAATTAATACAGACAAGATCATGTAAGACCTGCCGTGAAAAGCAGGACGGAAAATTTTGACGGAAAGAACAAATTCACAATGGTTGACCATTAAGCGAACAGAAAAAATCTTGACTACCTTTTCTTTTAAATGTTAAAACTGACGGTGAACCGTTTACTCCCATTGAATTACTGTGTAGTGGTCAACGGTCCACCGTTTCAGTCACTGGTCAACCGTGGCACCATTCAGATTCTAAGACATCTTACATTTTGTCAGAACAAGAAAGATGTACAAAGAGTACTAAAGGTAGGGGGCCTAGCACCTTTACTTGTAAATGAATGCCGTGCAGTCAGACGTTTACCCTAGTGCATGCAGTGTACTAGCAAATTATACTGCGAGTTTGGCAATCGCTTTTAGTAAGAAGAATAGCCATGTTGCAACCTCAGAGTTACGATAGCTAACCCTATTGTACGCTCCCTCATACTGCTACCAATTAGATACATTATAGGCTGCTCTGCAGGGACATTTACGACTTATCTCAAGGTCCTATTTCGTGCGGCATTCCTTCCCGACGGACAGTAAACAGCTGCAATATTCTCCATCATATATCACTGGCTGTTGCTAATTGACTCACACTTCCCTTTTTCCATTCCTCATATTCTCCACAGCATTTTATGCCCCTCCCTGCCCAAGTGAACACCAAATTTTGATAGCCACACGAGGAAGTGGTTATATTCTCGATAAATTCAGTAATTTCCTCGTTTTTGACCCTTTCGTAAATTTAAACAACTCAAATAACCCCGGTGTTTCCTACAGTTATATTGAGATTCAATTAATACGTTCGTTAATTGTTCACAATAATTCAGTGGTACCTTCCATTCTCCCCCTCCCCCATCCGATTCCCTTGTCTTTGAACAGAGCGCTTGGAACTTTAACCATTATTATGATAAGCATACTGTTCTCTGTCATATTCCGCTGTCCCTATACCTTTGTACAGGTGTTCAGACAATCCTGGACAAAATTATTGGGACACTTCCGGACCTTTCCCTCCACCCCTCGTTCAATGTTGAGAAGAAACAAAAAGCACGCTCTTTTCTTCAGCGCTCAACTTTAATTCACCTTCAAAACCAACAATGAGGTGGGGCGCGGGGATTTGTCCCAGATAATTTTGTCCAGGATTGTAGATACCGTGTTGAGTAGTACAGAAACTGCACAGGGCAAGGTAAATGCCATGTGACAATGGCTTAATTGCATAAAAGTAAGTCCCAAATTCTGCCAGTCTCGAGCCCAGTCTCGGGAAATTCAGAGCCGAGTCACGAGTCCAGACTGTAGGAGTCCGAGTCCGAGTCCGAGTCCCTTGTCTTCCGAGTCCGAGTCGTTAAAATCGTGACTCGAGACCGGTCTTGAGTACTACAGCACTATTATGTACTGCTTATTTTTTGCTGAGCTTTGATCAAATGACACCTCCTTTGTAGAACTAGATACTTCTGTTTAACTGATCCTGGATCGATTCACTACGTAGGGCCACAGGCGTAGCTCGCTCCCCAGTCGCCCCCACTGGGATTTTGAGTGTCCAAAAAATTACATACATTGTGTGAAAGTATATCATTGGTGTGAATGGTCTCAAATCCTCATCAGTAGTGCCGGCCTTCGCAATCTACCAAAATTTTCGTGCGCTCCGCGCCCAAATCTTACCTAGATATTGCCCTTATGACTATCCAGTGGTGGATCCAGGATTTGGCAAAAGGGGGGCCCAGGTCATAGTGGTTTGTATAAAAGTCTGATCTGGGGGAGGGGTTTAAGGAGAGGGGGTGTCCCCGGGGGGCAGTGCCAGGGTATTTTGATAGGGCAAAGCATATGATGAGTAATCGCCGTCCTGGGGGAGGGGTCTAAGGGGAGGGGGTGTCCCCTCCCCTGTGAGAAATTTTTGTTAATTTAAGGCTGTTCAGAGGCAAAATGGTGATGTCTGTGGTATATTTTTTGAACTGATCATATATGGCTGGAAAGCATGCATAATTCAGTGATTTTAAGTTTTGTTTGGGTGAAAGATGTTTTTCTGGGGAGGGGTCTAAGGGAAGGGGTGTCCCTCCCCTTTGAGAAATTTTTGTTAATTTAAGATTGCTTAGATGCAACATGGCGATGCCTTTAGTATATTTTTGAACTGATCATATATCGCTGGAAAATGTTCATAATTTAGTGAATTTTAAATTTTACCCTACATTCACAGTGCATTTCATTAAAATAAATTACAAGGCTTAAATAAGACACTACAGGGTAATATTGCTGCAAGTTATAGTTAACAAAGCCTGATGTTGTCGAAAATATTCCTCTAAATATTAAAGAATTCTGAAATTCCATTGAAAGTAGAAGCAGCGCTCCCAATGGTGTGGGCCTGGTCGGTAATGGATTGCTAACTGAAGTTAGCAATCCATTAATACAGCGCTCATGAGTAACTCCTTTCAATGCCCAGAGAAAGTTACTGAGGCCAATATAAGCCAAAATGTTATCAGGTGAAAGTCAGTAGCAGAGTTATAAACATAACACTTATTTTCTGAGGTAGAAAATAATGAACAAGTTTGAGTTTCATTCTGACACATCTTATAGGCCTATTTCATTGGAATAGGGCCTTGTCCTTTGTTTTATAAAATTGAAAAAACTTTCAAAATTTTTTGGAAGGGGGACCCGGGCCCCCCGGCCCCCCTAAATCCGCCCCTGCTATCAATATCTTCCGATAGCCTAACAACTCCCGGAGAAGCACAGCAGCAAAATTTGAAAGCTTTCAACGACTTCACAGGTGAAAGACTGGCTTTTTGATTGGCAGATAGGTTTTGTTAAGGAACTGAAAGTTTCACGATGCAGAGACTGAATGCAAGTTTTGTCATGGAAATCATATTTAATTAAAAATTTGGTGTGCTTCACGTCCATTCGTGACAAAGATAGCACCATTTTGCATCTAAGCAACCTTAAATTAACAAAAAAATTTAAAGGGGAGTGGGACACCCCTACCCCAGGACGGCACCTTTATGTAGTGACAACGCAAGGATCCTCCACTGCTGTATATCTCAGGGACGCATATAAAAAATGTACAAATTAGGCAGACTTTTGGGTTTAACTGAGGTAACATTTCGACGTCATCTGTCGTGTCCCCCATCACCAAATCCTGGCTGCGCCACTGATCGCCATGATGAGCACTGATAAACAACCCTACGACGGCGAAACGGCAATAGGCTAAAGTTGCTGAAAAACCTGACGTGATATAGTGCGCATAGGCCGAGAAGATATCTACAGCACTCGAACCGTACTATAAACGCGTATTAACGACCTTCGAATATAATTCCCAGCCCACGCTATTACTCTGCAAGACTACAACACAGTCATTCACTGCACCACTCACATGCACAGTCCAGTCGGTTATATCTTGCTAATTGGCCGTGCACAGGCTATTTACGTACTTCGTAGCATGGTGGGTCCGAATTTGTTTAACTAAGCCACATATTAATCTGAAAAATTACAGAAATGTTACACAGAATTCCCAGTTTTTTACTTTAACTTCGAAAATCTGTTAACTGCAAGGAAAATGTATTTTGTTCTGAATCAGGTGCAGTTAAACTCACAATTTGAATGATTCTATTGACATGGGTCCGACTGGGGTCCGACTTTCTGAATTTTACCGCAGAGGGTCACAATTTCGTTCCCAACTTTTCAACTGCCCCTCTTCGTATTCGTAACAAAACATGTATATGACCGTTCACTCTGTCTTATTCCTCATGTAAGAACTAAGAGAACTTGCACCAAAAGTTGCCAAATTATTGAAGTGTTGCAATGAAATCTCGTAAATCATGAAAATAAAGGCCTAGCTTAGGCTCGTTTAGAAATTAGGCTAGGCTTGTTAGGATAGTTGTGCAGCTAGTGTAATTTTCAAATGTCAGAAATTGAGGGTAACTATGTACGTTCATATGTTCACAAGGACGTTTTGTCAACCAAAATGTTGCAGAAAATAGCAGAACTTTTCACCCTAGAGAATTTTATTGATTCTAAGGAGAGTAAACTTCACACTGCATGTTCCTTTTCTGATCCTTGACAGATCCTTGTGGCTACTATTATTTAATACCCTACTTGCATGGGTAACCCCCTTCAGTTGCCTAGCAGTTGAAATATTGAATTGTCTGCACATATGTATCAATATTACTCTCTTAAACCTTTAGAGTGAAAAGGTGAAATAAGGGACCAGTCTAAATTTAGATTGAAAGATTTCAATCCAAAAAGAGTCATTCTCACTCTTTTAGAGTGAATATTCGGTCTTAATTTTAGATCCGTCCCTAATTTCACTCTTTTGGATTTAGAGAGTATGTCATTACCACTGCATGATTGTTTGAGATGACTATGTGGGGAGTTAGTAAAGCTCTGGCCTATTAGTCTAATACATTTCATTATTATTCTAACTTTTATCTCTGTCTTTGTGTTCTCTTTCAGTACTGTTATACTACCATGGCACCTATATGCAACAAAATTATTTTATATCCACAATCCATAATTCGAGGTTAGCTCTGGACTTCCAATCCAGTTCAATTTCGCTTGGTCCACGGTGTACAAATTTTATTAGACAGCCCCGTTAGTAAATTGCTTTGCCGTACTTGGGCTACATCAGTATGTTACATGGCTGAAAGCCAAATCAATCTTTCTTTACTTTCCACACGCAATTTGCAGAAAAATGTCAATGTGGACGTCAAACTCACAAAAGATATGTCATGATATTTCAAAGTAACCTACCAGACTGTATTTTTTCTATTCTAATAAACTATTTGATGACCATATGACCATATTTGATGACCATAAGACATGAGATCTCAGAATAAAGGATGTTTAGAAAGCTTAAGAGCAACATGCTAGGCCTGGGAAGTGTCATTTCCTGCGATTTAGGAGGCCTTTTTAGCTAAAATTTCTGGGTATGCTGCGCGCCAACTAGTGGTGGCGCTCCGCTTAGATAGTAACAAGACGCCTTCTCATGAAATAGTCAAGCCCCCCAGCGCCCCCACTAAAAAGATCCCGGCTACGCCAGTGCGTAGGGCTACTCGTCTTGGAAAAGGGACAGACTCTTGCTGCATCGGTGGTAAGGTGATGACGGCGAATTACGTAGGCAAGTCATGAAGCTGCACTTTTCTCATTTTCAAACGACTTGGTCGGAACAGGCTGTAAATTTACCTTAATGTCTACCTTTCACTGCTTGTCTATCTTGTGGGTGTCGTCGATCTCAGATCTTAAGTGGTGAATCCTCGAATGCACAAGAACACAGTGTCTTATTCTGTTTGTTTTTACCGTCTTTTAAAGTAAAATTCGCATGGAATTATTCTTGCAAAGACTACCCCGTACAATCCGATCGGGGCAACTAAAAACCTACTTGTTGTATCCTTTTTGGTCTATGTCAATGGTCGTTACATCGATATATTTTCAAAATGCAACAAAAAAAAAAAAATTGACATTCTTAGTGGGCAGTCAAGCCCATTTGAGAACCATCAATTAAATTAACATTTTTGTAACTATTGCTATCTTCCTTGGGTTTCACCTAGTGACATTGGAAGTGAGTGATGAGAGGTTAAAAACCCTCCGAAAACACTTTTGTAGAAAATAATTCACAACCTTACTCGTTTTGTTTTAGTGGTTCAAAACTGACAAAGGTTAAGAACTGACCAAATTTAAAAGAAAAGGGCAGATCGTGATGGAATTAAAGAATGTCTGATAGTCGTATCACCATGTGGAATGCAAATATCAACTTTTCCGTGCGCCCCTTACCGGCACGTGAAAATATAACATTAAACGTGCAATTTTAATTTTCTAAGAGACATGTGACCCTTTTAGATCCCTAAGTGCCACGACCTTTTTAAGTGTTTATCTGATGTAATACAAACTTAAAACAATTTCGTATTACAAGGCAAGTTATAAACGTTATTTAAAATTTGTGGTGAACTTCTGTGAAACCAACGCCCCAACCGGGCCTTGTATACCTATCACAACGGGAACGTAGAGCGTTCTCTTGAACCGCACGCCACAGTAGGTGATACTTGTATGGCTCACATTAGTGCTGGGGTAGGGCAAAGATGTCTAATATACTTTCATAGATTAATTTATTGTTTTTAAAACCTGTTTTAAAGAGGTACTAGTATGACACTTCATGCGCTGAGTGCAAAGCAGAAAGGGACCTATGCTTGGTATCAGTTGAGCACCTCTGCACTTCAACGACATCTTCTACACTTTAAACGCGGTACAAATCTCTTTTGACTAAATAACCTTATAAGATTTTATAAAGATTACGATATTACAATACCGTTCCGTAACGCTGGTCTGGATCCGCTACGCTCGATAAAAGGAGGTGCCCATGGTTGTGGAGATTACCGTACAAAGCCTTATTGGGTGAACTGACGCTGGCCTCTACGGCGGCTCCCAATCTGTCGATTGTTACTTCTAACGGCTCATCATCTTTCTTGGATTCATTCTTCTTCTGCGGACCAACAAAACACGCAACTGTTATGTGTCTATTACTAACTCATTGTTTTAGACACAACATTAAATGTAGACTAGTCAAGATAAACGTTAGACATTGTTTTGACTAATCAAAAGGATGTATGATTTGACTAATCTTCGCTGTTTGCTTTATGTATTTTCGCTGCTTTTTTTCGAGACATTTTTTATGTTATCATCCACAATAATTACCCACCCCTCATTTGTTTGTACATTACAGTTACCCTAGGGTATACAGTTAAATGTATACCATCAGGTGACAGTTGTGCTACTTTAGTTGTAAACAGTCGTTTGCTTACCGTAATAAATTCGCCTGAGTTGATGGCATCAAGAAGGCGATGATAGTTGTACTCCAACTTGCTCACCAGAAGCGGGTTATCTTCATCAATCCAGTAATCAGCAAGATACATATTGGAAGGTCGAGCAGCATATTGGAATACGCCGTAATTAGCGGTTAGATGAGGGTTGTATCCTTCCTATATGAATACATAACAGCATTAAATATTTCAAAGAGTTTTCACACATGGGTTGTTAATATCCAAAAATTAGTTCTATTTGTAAAAAAGAAACAAAAAGACCAAAATAATGATTCGAAATTGTGTTCGTGATTGTGTAAGGAGCGTTTATGCGTGATACTGGTTTGCGGTAAAATTTTCGGAAAGCAATACACTTCAAATCTACAGCAAACAGCAAGTTTCCTAAACGTAGATCAAGATTCCAATAGGAAAACCTGGCTGGTACAACTTCACCCTGAAAACAAGAAATAAGTGAAATGAAGTTACCGGAATGGGGAGATGCCAGTTGATAAAAGGTTCAACCCTCATTAAACCAACAGCGAGTCTCTCTGCATCGTAACGAGCCAGCATCTGTTGGTGCATGTAATAGAACAACTCCCCCTGCCGATCTGCTGTCTTTCCGTTAATACCGCCATATGGATAAACCTGTAATAACAACGATCACCATACATACAAAATACAGAAAGACAACGTTTTCTAATTTTTGGTATTAAGCTTTTTGTGACTGAAGAGTCATCATTGTTGCTTCAACTTGCCTGAGACTGAAAAGGTGAAAATCAAGCAATTCCTGGTGTGCTTTGCATACGTTACTCCAGGAGTAAGACACATTACGTTGCATTATGCGTATAGTATGTACATGCAATACATCAGCCTACCTTAAGAATAGCATGAGACCTAAGTTACCATGTTCAGCTGTGTTGCAGGCAAAACCACATGGAACTTTAAGTCCCACATCCCTCGCATTCTTTCTGCAATCTTGTGTTTAATAAAATTTCCAACAAGTTCAAGTACATAATAGCTGCATACCCAATGTGTCTCTTTCCTCTGATATTTGACCCATAGCAGCATTCATAACTCACGTACAAATTCACAGCCCCCCCCCCCCATTCAGTTTGAACTTGACCAGACATTTATGCGAATGTGACTACTGACCTTTGACATTGATCTTGATTCGTAGCAAGCACAAACACACAATTTTAAAGTTCTTTCACCTTTTCATGTACTTGAACTTGTTTAAAATTTTAGACTTAAGGTACCCTTTAATATCTTTTATGGTGGTATGACCTTACCAGTAAAAAATCTATTTAAAGGTCATTCGACCTTTTTCTACCAACCTCTGACCTATGGCGTCATCTCTTTCGCCAAATTTTGGACAATAACCTCACTCAGGAAACGGTTAAAACAAACTTATGGTTAATTGGACTAACAAATACCATGTCATCAAGAGGGGTCTTACACTGTTAAAAAAAATTGGGCAAACTTTGACCAACTTCTTGAGTGCCCAGTATTGGGCGAATATATAACAACCTTAAAAAAGTAGTAAAAAGTGACCAACTAAGTTTCGTACAAAATTGCCTAAATTATTGGTCAAAACTTTGACCACTTGTTGGTCAAATCACCAGTGAACAACTGCTGTGCATTTCTCTCCCAAGAGTGTTGGGTAAACATTTGCTGAAATTTTATCAATTTATTGGGAAATATATAAACCAGTAATTGGGCAGTTTATCTTTCGATGTTTATTGTGTGCTATACTGAAACATTATATCTTTCCTATGTAGCTTTTTTGTTACAGTTGTAACGAATCACTGGTAAATGAGGCCGTGAGAAGTCTGTGCGTAATGTGGTTTTTATAATTTTAATTACAGTGTTTAATATTTTCCATGTAAATTAAAATATGACATTGTCCGTTGAAAAACACGTTTCAGCGTGCACTCTCAAACAGACACATTTCAAGTCATGGCCCCATGGCGCTCTTTTTGAGTTATCGAATCTCACACAAACGTGTGCTAGTTCGCAGTACTATTTCTACACTTTTTGGGAAATAGACCCCGATTTTGTGGCCAAACAGAATGTGCGAGTGTTCCTTTTTTTGCAAACGTCAAAGATTCCAAAAGGGTTTTTCAGTGCATCGAATCTATGTCTTATTATCAGCAGAAATACGAAGCCAAATCAAGTCAAGTCTGTGGTTGCTCCCCGCAAAAACTGTAGCAAACGGTTTGCCCAATTTTAAGCAAACATTATGGTAATTAGCAATTAATGTCCCAACAAGTAGGTAAAGCGAAAATGTGCCAAACCGTTGAATGTAAGCTTGTCGCCAGTTTGACCAATGATCGGATAATACAGTAAACATGTACTGAGTTTCTACCACTGCATGGGCAAGGTTTGACCAATACATAACCAAAGCATTTTACCCAACCTAAAAATTGCCCAGTGTTTTAACAGTGTACCCAACGTATTATGACCTTTGATTTGTAGTGGATTTTGACGTCGGCCCCAAGCAACTACAAATCACTCTTTGAATATTTTATCCCTCATTCTCAACACTTCTTATGGTATAATTACTTTTCCTACATAACAGGAAGTAGATATTGACAAACAGTGAATTTTTAGAAGATTATTTGATTTTTAAACCCTGACCTTTGGTCTATGTTGTAATCAATCACATATGCAGGAGTTAACATAGATTGGTGCTTATCCACCAACTTTTAATTTGCCCCGACGTAGGGTTCAGAAAAAGTTGAAACACACTAATCGATTCTGCAATGCTTAGGACAATGTGCCTTTGACTAATATTTGCCTTTGATCTTGATCCTTAGCAGCTACAACAGTATTTGAATTTGTCTTGTGGTAATCAGGCACCACACACAAATTTTGAACATGATCGGACCAACGGCAAAGGAGATATTAGTCTTGTTCAAGACTGTAGTTCATTTCCGTCCACCACTTATCGCTGTGAAGCATATAAACCAGTGCGCCCTCTAAAGCTACTCTTCAACTCTCAGAACTACAGTCTTGTCCATTATGGCAGACGGCTTTTAACTATTTCCTTGCTTTTCAGCGATTTTTCCCTCAAAAAATTTAGGAAACTAATCACATCTACTAAACTGGCTCACATCTACCAATATATGCATATTAAATTTTCTTCCACGCCCACCCAGGCTCACGACATTTGTCGCAAGGCAGTGCGTTCGATTTGCAGTCCGGAGCCTCGGCTCGAGTCCATTTGACGTCACTTGAGCCAACTTTCGCGCTTGCGCAGATATGAGACAAACCGAATGCAAACTCGAGTGGCTCACCATTACGTGCCACATAGGCATGCACAGTGCCTACGAAAACAATAGGTAGGCAACCACTGCAGGCTCTGCATGCAGCAGTACTAAAGAAGTTAACTGTACAGGCCTACCGCTCGATCATTACTGACTATGTAGGCTATTCGAAGAAACGTTCAAAACAATCGCACGAGAAAACAGAACGTTGTAATCGCTTCATTTTTGGTATCTACTCAAATGAAGCAGGGCTAAAAAAATATAGCTGTATTGCAGCAATTGTGGTGCCGAATTTTCCGAATTCATCCACACTGAAGTTCAACGGTAGGTTCCCCGTTACAACTCTACGAGAATCAAAACCGTTTCAAACGGTACTAAATGTAATATGAAAGTGCTTACTAACTGTGAGTTGACAGAGGAGTTGTTTAAAATTGGAAATAACTCCCACTTACTTTGCTGTAGGAAGTTTTCTTAGCCCTTTTCAACTACTAGAAGGTCCGATTTGCCGCACGGCAAGTCAATTACTTGTGTCGCCATTACCGTGTGACGTAAAACGCGTCGTGCGGCTCAAGTAGACCACCTCGGCAGGATGGTCGTTTTGGCCTGCTCTAGTTATGACGTTTGGATGACGTTTTGGCAAATCAAACGCTGGCTCGAGCCGGTAAATCGAACGCACCTATGTATAACGTTAACGAAGAACTACGTACTGCACAGTACTACGAATGGACAGCACACTGTGTGTGTGTTTACAAACAATGTAGCCTATTTTGTACAGCTAGATGCTACAAATAAACTGAGCGTGAAGTTACAGTAGGCCGGAATCAGAGAGTTATGTTAAATTTAAAGCAATTTTATGTTGAAAAAAAAAAGCCACTTCGGGCTGTCCTATCGCTGCTGTGAATGTAGCCCTCTCAGCTAGTAGGCTACATGGAATTTTTGGGGAACGGCGAGAATAGTCATCCCAGTATGGTAAGTATTTTGAGATCATATAGGCCTAGGCCTAGGGCCTAGACGCCTAACGTTGGTACTTATTATGATCAATCACAGGTGTCCTCAGCATATTACAAATGCCTATAGCCTATATACTCAAACCTACATATACTTACATTACAAGTAAGGACACTACTCATTCCAGGCTTCCAGACAACCGTGTTTACCTGGGATGGCTAGGCTAGGCTGGCTAGCCATCCATACTCAGTCTCATCTCCCAAAACCATAGGCCCTAATGGAAGGTAAGGAAGAGCAGCAGAAGGCAACTTGGCAAGTCTGCTTCATAGATTAATAGATAGCTACAGAATAGCCTCTGCAGGAATACTCATTACTTGGCAATCATAATGCACGTCGGAGCTGTTATTAATTGCGATTGCCTGGAAGCATGAGAAGTGTCCTATATAATGTTAGTAGGCCTATATATGTAGGCCTATAGGCAAGCCTAGTGTATAGGGCCTATCTTTGAATATGTTGCCAAGTATAATGTTGATGTGTCAACCAGGGGTGTAATACTTCTCAGGGTGGGGCCGTGGGTTCTGCAGGGGGACAGCTGAAGGATGACCCCCAGTAAAGTCAGGTGTATATGACAAAAAACAATGGTAAGGAAATCCAACAAAGATTTCCTGTAAACAATTCAATAAAGTGACTTGCCTAGCCTAAGTAATAGAGATGAATACTGACACTGGGAAGTGCACGGTACCTGTTAGACTTGCAGGTGGCCAGCCAACTCAAAAAAAACTTGCTCGCCTTCAACCCTTAATTACTGTACCCAACGAAGGACACAGCCTTCGCTAAAAGCAAAACCCCAATTAAGTGAGACTCACCCTATTGCCTTTGCACAAACAAAACAGGTACCTTCCCTGGAATGCAGAAACACAGATAACTTATTACATTTGTAAATTTTCGAAACAAAGAATGCACACAAGTTAAAGGATGAAACAACCCCAAACGATTTGAAGCAACTCAAGAGCACTTTCAGTACTCTGTAACAGTATTAACTTTAAATGTGACAATGGACATGGAGCTACAAGCATGTATGATATGACAAGCAGGATAGGATGGGAGTCCCTCTTTCGTGCACTTAGTTTAGAAAAGGCATAGGCTACTGTAATTCTGAAAGAAAATTTTGGTTCAACATTTATGAAATATGAAATCTGCAATCCTCATGAAAGCCTCAATACAAGAAAGGCCTACAACTCCTCACTAAATTAGAGCCAAGAATTTTGTAAAAAATGTACAAGGGGTATCAGAAGGTTTGGCATGAAAAGAAATAACCTGAGCACATACAGGGGTACCATACTGTATCGCCTTGATGCTTTTGGAGCAGTTAGACCACACTGTATAGGAGTGGATCCGGGATTTTATAAAAGGTGTGGGGAGTGGGCTAACACCTTGAGGGCAAAGTTTGCACCTGCTAGCTTCAAATGTAGCGAGTGTGGAGCCTTTATAGGAGGGGTGGGAGGAATTTTGGGAAAATTGAAGTTTAGACACTTAAATGTTATTTCATGGCATATAACATTGTAGTACAGCTTTTGGACCTTAAAAAAGGGAAGCCAAAGAAGGAGGGCCTGGAGCCAAAAAACTTCCCCTCTGATTTTGTGGCTCTTGCATGAGCTTAAACAGCAATCTACAGGCAAGAAACCATTATAGAAAATACGTAAAAGTTCCAGAAGAATTTCGTTGAGGTGTTTTTCTTTAAGAGGGGTCTTTTATCAGAAAAATTATGCAAACGTTATCATACATTGCTTCAACATGGAAGGTTACAGTAGGTCTATATCATGGTTTTAATAAGCTGTCATTTGAACATGGCATCAGAATTTCTTAGGTTTACAAAAACAATGAAGCCTGGTATGGTAATTAGTATTATGTTGAACAGGTCCTGAAGAAGCTTTACTGTAAAGAGATGAGCCAAATAATTGAAAATCCTTTAATTGGTTTTTAGAAACTTAATTCATTTTAAGATCACAGGTTTGGATCATTTACACATGTCCATGTTTTATGTTGTCAACATGATATTATTTCTTTTTATGGTATTTCAGGGGCTGGCCATGACTACAGTGTTTCAGATTGCAAGAGAAATAACAAAAACATGCCTGTATCTGATCATAACTTTTGAAGTTTTCCTAATCTCTGGAAATGTGGTAGTGTGCAATATTTAACAGACTAAAAGGTTGTGTGACATGCCACCAAAAAGAGCTGTTACACTTGTCAGTTAAAGAATTAAATCCTCTAATCAAAGATCCGTTGGAATTATTTCAATATCTTTTACCGTTCTTAAAATACACGTCTTCAAAGTTTGATAATTTCTGAAGAAACTAATTGCCTATGCGAAAATAATGATGTGTAGTGTTGCACAGTGTGAAGATTTCTTTTGTTTACCCTATATAAATTATCTCTTAATTACTGATCGTACAGATAATGATTATAGTTTGGTGAGTAATATCAATATTTTTCAAGGAAAAAAAAAAAATTAACTTTCATAATAAACCCCTCGGGGAATAACAATACTACCAGTGTCCTTGAAATAAAGGTTGAAAAAACAAAGGCTAACATGTGCCATATATGGTATGTCCCTCTTTGGATGTCACATATTTGCATATTTAGCTCATGTTTATTCATGATGCAAGTGTGAAATAGAAATTTACCTGTAAAATGGTCAATATTTGATGGATTTTAATGGGAATTGTGGCTATTTTCTGGATTTTTAATGCTTTTTACATCAAATATCCAACTATGTTATTTTCATGTCACACGACCTTTAAGGCATTTCCAATACCCTGCAGACTTGAAGATAGATACCAGTTTCTACTGCTACCATCTAAAATTATCCAGTCAGTCATGAAAGCTTAATGTCATCCTCTACGACTAGTAATGTTAGAAAAATCCCAGATCAACCGTGTTTCGTCAGACTCTCCAGACTTTATTAAAGGTGACCAGTGTACTGTACCTATGGGATTAAGACAACTTTCCAACTTGTTCTAAGTTTGATCCATTGTGTTAAGAGTACAGCTGATATTGCACATGTTCAGATAGTATGTTATGCAAGAGGGTAACATTCCGTCAACATCCTGTTTCTTAAGAGCCATTGACTGTACAAAATATTATTGTGTGTTCTATTGGGTCCTGAACAAGTGTCAGACACCAGACCTTCTGCCTCAGGAGTACTAAGAGATCCATTGGAACCATTGCTTTTAGTTTTTGAAGGATCATAAAAATAAAAGGACTGTGCATCTCCTTTCATTTTTTCACCAAGTATTGTTTATTTTTGAGCAGTCAAACTTGGTCTTACAGTATTTTGATGGATCCTTTTTCCAGTGCATTTTGGTAATGAATATTCTTCATCCTTCTTTGTTGTCAAATATCTAAACAGCTTTCACTGTTTGTATTTTCTCTTTCAACCATTTTCTTTTCTGTGTGTTTGTTTTGGTAACCAGGATCTGATAGGGCACAGCCTGCAAAGAGCTCTGTCAAAATTCAGTGTTTCTTTACTAATAATTAACATGAAATTCTAACCAATTAATTGCAAATTGCAAAATTCACATTCATATGATTGTCTAAGCCAAGAATAAGTAGGCAGGGAGCAAATAGTAATTCATACTGCTGTATATATTAATAACTCTGTCTCACAGCATAAACAGAAGCCCCCTGAGTAAGCTATCTCAAGGAAACATAGTCTTTGGCCTGACTTAAAAGTTATCAGCCAACATGTTCTCACTTTGGAAATATATCTCTTTTCCTACTTGTCATTCTCAATCAGATAGATTTGAATGCCTTTCTGATTTTCATTGGTAGTACAGGGAGAAAATATTTGTAGTTTAGAAATCAAGAGCAAAAAAATTGCAGTACAGAAAGGAACTTGATCTCAATTCAGAAGATTTCTTTCTTAATTGTAAACATGAATGGTCGTTTGTTTTTCAAAAGCTTCATACTTCGCATTACACATAGAAATGGCGGGGCAGTCACATACAGTATGTGGTGCGACAGTTCTAAGTAGGTTCCCACCGCCAAAAATTCAAGGACAAAAGTCCTTTATTTGATCTCTTAAAAAATACAGTCAGTTCCCTTCAAAGGTGCACTATTTGTTGCACCAAATTGCAAATACAACCCTTTAATATTCAAAAATTTTCAAAGGAGAAGGAGACACCGCCTCCGTCAGGATAGTGTTCAGAAGCAATGTTCAGTTCCTACTAACACCCCCCCCCCCAAAAAAAAAGTTATTACAAATTGCATTTTTCTTTTGAAGTGAAGACTCCTCCTTTTTGTACAGATAAATTTTATTTTGCAATATACTGTAAATTGAAACATGTACTCTGTACCAAAGAAGGTAATTGTAAGAAGACATTGTATTTGTAACGACGCTCAGTGACAATGATGCCACTCTTTTGATACTGTATAAAGATTTCAGTACAGTAATATGTAATCACAGTCATATTGTAATCGCATCTCATTATCCTTTAATCAGCTGTTCAATAAAATGAAATAATATTCCTCTGAATTGTTCATTGTGTATGGAATTGAAAACTTTTGTCTTCTTCTTATGATTAGAAGTTTCTTGCCAAATTTTTGCACAAATCTGTACTTCAACAATATGTGTACAATGAAAATAATTGTGCTTTGTGGTATGTTATACGGGATAGTAAATAACTGATTTACAGTACTGTGATGGTATTACTATCCCTCTCTCTGCCACTGTGAAAAAGACAAAACCACGATTTGGAAGTAGTTTGTAGACAGAACTTTTGGGCTGTCACAATTTCTCAAGACTATTCTCAGGATATCGGTGCTGAATCAGGCTGAAACATTAGCATGTAAATCTACTTTCAATTGGGGAGGGGCACTTTTGCCAAAAAATGTGTTTGAAAATAGTATAAAGTTTGCCCTGAAATAGCAAATGTTCTGGCCAAATGGGGGTGGAGGGCTGCATCTCCAAGCTCTTATGACATTTTTCAGGATAAGTGATCATGGGGAATAAGGCTGGTTATAAATTTGGTCATCACAAGCATCATGGGAGTAACATATGTGTAAAAATAGGTGGACAGATGTTCATCTGATATTTAGGAGAATTTATGTGGTTACAAAGTACCACCTCATTTGAACTCTCAGGAACAAATACGTGAAGAACAAGGAATTGTCATCAGGAACATGGTAAGTAGAAAGTAAGTATGTGATTGTGATGAGCTAACCAAGTGTTCATTTTAAATTTTTAGAAATCTTTCACCAAGGTGTATATTTAAAGGCAATCAACAGTCATCCCAAAATTGCTTTGAAAAGCAGCATACCATTGCAAACCTCCTCTTAGTTGCCTTAAAAGTGCCACTGAAAATGTTTCTGAAAATAACTGTTACAAACAAAAGGTAAAAAAGGAGTTATTCTCAATGAATTAAACAATTCAGTAATAAAAATATTGTCACATGATGAAAAAGGCTATTCATGGATAAGGAGATGGGGTTATACTAACTCTGATTACGGTTACCGCATTTTCTCGTTAAAGGGCAATTCTCGTCAACCCAGACAGTTCCAGATCTCCCAACTAAGCAACTTGTAGCTCCTCCCATTTCCTCCTTGTGCAGACACAGACTTTTTTATTGCTTCAGGCCATGTCCTGGTGAGTATACAAGGTTACAATGTGTAATCTAAATACTCTCTCTGCATTGTGTGGAATGTGAGTTACTGTGCATCATTTGAATTTTCAAACTTTGATGTCAATCAAAGAGCAGGAACTAACTGAGAATTTTGATACCCCACACCAAAATGTACTTGGGGGTGATGACTGCTTGTCTTTAAGATTAGGGTGCTTGATTTTCTTTCAAGTTATTACAAGCAAGTGATCATTATAGTGTGACTTAATTGTAGATAAGCCACTTTATGTTTATAACTGTCCCTTTTAGCAGGAAGCTAGCTGAGAAAAGTTACATTATAATAGGAAGGCTAGTCAGCAACTGTATAACAGTAAATGCACAGACTCTCTAAAATGACTCCATGCTTTCATATTCAGGTAACTAGACAGTTGAAGGGGGGTGTTCCTTGCCAGATAAAAATTTAAATTACATTAGTCATGGAATATAACCATATGTCTGCATTCCAAAGTTTACAACAAAGTTGAAAACTGAGGACCTCCAGCACTTCAATGCAATTATTGTGTCTGTACAAAGCAATGAAAGCTGCCTTCACCACTCATCCCTACAAAAAGTTCATTATTTTATACAGTAATTGTCTTAAAAGTAACACAGTGCATACCTGTAAGCATCTAACAATTGACAGAGGTAAGCATGATAGCATGTGTAGCCCAGTGTGTGAATACTAAGATGAGCATGTTTTCTTAAGTTGATAGCTTAATGAGAGGAGTGTTGGGAGCCTGAACTTGTGGGTAATTCATTTTAATTGTATAGGGCATAAGTACCAATTTCTTACTTCTTACTGTCTTTAGTTGGCTCTCTGAGCTGGACTGATAGGAAGGTAAAAGAATCACTAAAAGGGTACTCTCAATCAACCCACAGTGTGGAGAATCCTAAGTGTTTTGTCTTAAATTTCAAGAATGTTTAGTTATGTTTACTGTACTTTCTGGTTCAGTTAACTCACACTCTGATGTTCTAGCAGTACTAGGCTATCACTGAAGCAAATTGAATGACACTCATCAACTGCAATAATTCAGTACTTGAGACTGTAGCCTGCCTATGTGGGGTACATTACAGTGACAAGTGAAATTAATATGGGGGCTTGCAAAGGCTGAAAAACAAGTTAATTTTTGGTTGTTTCATCTTACAACTTATGTCATGGTGTAAGGGTTGTGAAATTAGGTCTACAACTTTTCCTGACAAAAATTGAAGTACCATGATACCAGGCTGTCCTGTAAGTTTCCTTAAGGTAGTGCCACTCAGTTTTGAATGTAAAGATGATCAAATCTGAACCCCCAAACAAAATTTGTTAAACTATGTAAGCATCAAAACTGAACAAATGGAAGAATTCGTCAGGGAAAACATTCTCAAAGATCACGATAAGCCAGAAACTAGTTAGAAAAAGCTACTATAGTAACTTCAGAAATGAGTTCAGAAGTGCCATGCTGCCTGCCATAACATGTTGTCTGGTATGTGTGGTAGAATACCCCCACCCAAGGCCTCACCCCCTCAATGTGTTTAAACAGCTATGATCTACCAGTGACACATGTTCAATTTCCAGCTTCTGAACATAACTATCGAAAAGGCAAGAGTGTCCTTTTAATATAATTGCAAATTTGAATGTAATTTGGGTTGTTCGTTTTCTCAGTAAAAAATTCGCGAAATTGGGTACCACATAGTGATACAAGAAAGTGAGAGCTAACAACAGTCAACGTCTCTTTCTTTATGGGAATACGAGACAGTAGGCGCGTTCGATTTACCGGCTCGAGTAGCTCGAGCGGCTCGAGCCAGCGTTCGATTTTCCTAAACGTCATCAAAACGTCACAGGCTGGAGCCGGCCAAAACTCCGGACCAGCTTGCAGAGGTGGTCTACTTGAGCCGCACGACGCGTTTTACGTCACACGGTAATATGGCGACACACGGAGACTTGCCGTCCGGCAAATCTGTCCCTGTAATAGTTGAAAAGGGCTAAGAAAACTTCCTACTGCAAGGTAGATGGGGAGTTTTTCCAGTTATAAACAACTCCTCTGTCAACTCACAGTTAGTAAGCACTTTCATATAACATTTGGTACCGTTTTAAACGGTTTTTGAGTCTCGCAGAGTTGCAACTGGGAACCTACCGTTGAACTTCAGTGTGGCTGAATTAGGAGAATTGACGGTACCGCAATTGCTACAATACAGCTATATTTTTAGCCCTGCCTCAGTTGAATAAATGTCAAGAAATGAAGCGATTACAACGTTCTGTTTTCTCGTGCAACCGTTCATTTTGAACGTTTCTTCGATACATAATGATCAAGCGGTAGGCCTATAGTTGACTCCTTTAGTACTGCTGCATGCAGTGTACAGAGTCTGCAGTGGATGCCTACCTGTTGTACTGTAAGCAAGGTTTCGTAGGCACTGCGCATGCCCATGTGGCACGTAATGGTGAGCCACTCGAGTTTGCATTCGGTTTGTTTCATATCTGCGCATGCGCGAAAGCTGGCTCAAGTAACGTCAAATGGACTCGAGCCGCGGCTCCGGACTGCAAATCGAACGCACCAAGTAACTTCCATGGTCAGAATACACAGTGTTAGGCTATTAACATAGGCAGTGTGCGTGTGGCTGGGCCAAACTAATAATAGAACGGAGCGCGTTGCGAGTTTTTGAACTCGAAAGAAAAGTATTGTAAACCTATAATTTATGTAGAATGATTTCGTTTCTTTAACCAGTAGCACATTGCATATGCATGTCTTTTTTTGGTTAAAGGCAAAATTACCCGGGATCGAAATGGACTATTGATACCCTGAAACAGCTGTTGTCTGGATCACCCGGCCGTTCGCTAACTTTGACGTACCTACTGACGTGTGACGTGATACGAAGTTGTGAATAAACACAAAATAATTTACATATAGTCACGCCCCCGCTCTGCCGTAATGAATAAGACTAGTTCTGAGAGTTGAAGAGTATATGTAGAGGGCGCACTGGTACATATGCTTCACAGCGATAAGTGGTGGACGGAAATGAACTAGAGTCTTGAACAAGACTAAGGAGATATTCAACACATCGGTTCTTGCTCGGAAACGCCCACCTCTTGAACGTTAATGCAAAGTGAGTTACAATATCTCATTTTTGTCAACATAACATGTAGGGAAAAACGAGAAAAGGGATTTTTGGGGTCATAAGTGTCCGGCATAATATTCAAAGTTGAGGCACTTTAGACAGTGACTGCCGTTGTTCGGAGGTAACTTCATCTTCTAACAGAAGATTGGAGCTTCTGTACTGAGTGTTTAAACTTGTTCAGGGAAGCGATCAATAACCACAACTTACAGACGTAGCTTCTCACTTGGGGATTGCTGAGAATGTAGTCCCGTGTAGCTCCACGATCAACAACGATGTATAGAGCCAGATCAACTAAAGGAATTGTTAAACGGCTCAATGATATAATTAAATTTAGAGCTTGTAACAAGACTTACCTAACTTTTCAAGTCCAAGTCAAGTCACAAGTCATTTTTAGCAAGTCCACGTAAGTCACGATCGAGTCATTGGTTCAGTCACAAGTCAAGTAAAATCAAATCCAGTCACGTCTCATCACAAGTCGAGTCAAGTCAAATCGTAAAGTTTTGCAAATCGAGTCACAAGTCATTGATATGAATTTCAGCAGAAATCAAAATTTTAAAGCCTTTTGGCCCAAGTATTAAAGGCCGTCATTTTGGCGGACAGCATTACCAGTGAATATGATTCGAGTTATTTCATTGCTTATCAAGATATTGACCACATGTAGGGCAATGTGTTTCAGACAATAGAAGTTCAATTTGCTTATTTTACTTCTTATGTGATCCTAGTATAAAGATGATGCATTGTCAGTACGCCTCCTACAAAAATATATATGCGACAATGTATCACCTCTCAAAGGTGGAGTGGCAAGCTTTTTTATCCAGCTGTTATAGGCAATAATTTGTCAACTTACGTCTGCTTCAAATTTACATTTTAAACTTGATGAAAGACAAAAGGGTAACACCCTCACCCTTTGAGGAATTTTTGTTTTGTAGGTATGTTTAGATAAAAATGGTGCTATCTTTGATAAAGCTTTAAACGGATTACAGGGTTACAAGGTACAAGGAAACAGGACTTAGAACTTACTTCACAAATTCATTAATTGGTGAACTTAATGTAATCTGGGCTATTTGCTAAAAGCATGCTGTGCATGATGCGTGAAAAGAAAGAGCAAACCTACTAAAAGAGCGTTTGCCTACACATGCTATAGGTCTTAGAATCTTGTATAGATGATGCAGTATTGTTGGTGGAACAACATTCGTAACCGGATATGGGCGGATCCATATTTAAGGAAAGGGGTCATTCGTCAGGACTGGTAAAATGGACGGCGCATCTAAAGCGGGGTCCGGGGCTCTCCCGGGAAGTTTTGGGAAAAGGAAGCCCTTGTATACCATTTTCCAGGTTCTGAGGGCATTAAAATCATAGTGGCGACAATAAAATGTTCAGCATTTTTCGCATTTTTGTAAACAGGTCAGCTTTCATTTGGGATTTGGAAATTTCAGATAGGCAGCTTCCCCCTTGCTCTTCCCCCCCCCCCAGCAGGTTGCCGCCCTGGATATCTCTGGACTTTCAAATCTAAGGCATGTTAACAGGGAATATGTTGCATTCATTGTCCCATTCCTTGAAGGGAATTTAATGCTGGATGAACATGTACAGAGGCAGATTTTAATTTCCTTGTTTCTATTATTCTTGTATAACTACCCAGATTTTAACGGTCAGTGCAAAGATCTTTCCACGGAATAGTTCATGTCACAAACAAAGAGGCAATCCACGGGTTTGTTATCTCATCTCCCAGGGCCAGATCCTGGAACTCCTATTATTTAAAAAATTGTGGGAATTAGAATAATGCTTAAGCTTCTCCAAATGACATCGGATGAGCATTAAACAGACCACAAAAATCCGAATTCAACCTTTTTCTATTATTGCCTTACTGATTAACAGTAGACCGGGACTGATTATGCAGAAGGTTTGGGGTGGAGGGGAGGATGGGAATAGCACTCAGGAAAGGTGCGGGCGAAGCGTTCCGAAAAATTGCATTTCTTGAAACGTTTTTAGTGGTATGAGTAATAGAAGAAAATGGAGAAATATCCTCGAGGGGCGGTTGGCCCCTTCTTCTTCCCCTCCGCAAACCTCTGTTTGCAACGCTGCTGTTCCATTTTGCCGGAAATGAACAACTTGAAGTAAATAGAACTACTCACTTGAGTTTGTGGTTACCTAACATCTTCATCGTCATCGTCATCGTCTTCGTCGTCGTCGTCTTCGTCGTCGTCGTCGTCATCATCAGTCACAGGAGATAGGGGTTGATGTGAGTGGCAATGGAAAAGCGGGGAGATAGAGAAGAATGGACCGTAGATGCTTAGTTATACGATCGGCTTATCGTTTGTTTTCGCCAATTTGTAATAATTTGCAACGTTTGCAAGTGATAATATAGGTTACATTGGTAGAAACACAAGTAAAGTGATCATTGATTCGGAAAGATTAATCGGGGTCTCTGTATTTGCAGAAAATGGTCCATAGTAAAAAAACAGGTATTACACGATTAAGGTTGCATGGAAAAGTGTCGGGATTGCTGAGTGGAATGACAAGAGGATCACAAGCCCTCACCAAACATTCAAAGCGGTTGCGCTGTCTTTTGTACGCTGTGATGGGCACGTCCTGGAAAATGTGTTTTAGTTGAAGCGTCTTTGGCCTAGAATGTTGACGGGGCCGTAGCCTGCGGGGGTGGGTGGGTGGGTGGGCAGGGGGCTACTGCCCCCTGACTTTTCCAAACCGTAAATGAAAGTTAGCCTTCTTGAGAAAATATACAGAAATGCTGAAAATTTCATTGTCCAAATTATGATTTCAAGACCCCCAAAACCTGGAAAAATTGCATTTAAGGGTTATTTTTTCCCCAAATTTTCCTGAGGAGATTCCCGGATCCCCGCCATGGACGCGTTTTTATGTGGGTTTCCCTGCCTGACGAAAAAACCTTTTTCTCCTTGAAGAACCACCGCTCGAATACACCACCATATACACTGGCTAAAGATAAAATAGCCAATGGTTACCTTTAACTATTAGCTAAAGTCAATGAGCTTATAAAGTAACTTTTAATTTAAAGGGCTCTAGGGGGAAGCCTGCACCGGGTACCAGCCTTGTAGGGGTGAAAGAGTAGAGGTGTAACCCTCCCCTTAGGCAATATCCCGTTCAATTACACTTAACGGGATATAAAAAATCACTAAATAATGAGGATTAATAAACATATCATCAATTGAACGCTTTACGAAGCTTTAGAAAGATAGCACCAGTTTGCATTCAAGACACCTCACACAGACAACAATTTCTCAAAGAGTATAGGATGTCGTCCTCTCCTCTTAGCACCTCCTGCCTTCCACGCAGCCACAAAATATGACAAATATCACTAAATAATGAAAATTTGTAAAAATATTATCAGTTTATAGCTTTGCCAATGATAGCTTGAACCTAAGCCAGACCTTACATGTGTCCCTCCCAGTCACCCCCTTCGCGATGGTACCCAGAACACGTGAAATAGGAAGGGTCCGCCTGGGTGTTAACTATCTGTAGGCATACCACTTGGTGCTCCCCTTAAATAGTGTCATGAACTGCTCCCCTAGAGATTTCGCCCAGACTACGTCCCTGGTTGACATTTTTGTAGATGACCCTTCTTATTGGCTGTATCGACGGGTGAAACGAAAGGACCAGTAAAATTTGGTCAGAACAAAGTTTGACACTGGATGATTGCATTGCTATGTTCCTGTCACTAGACTTAATAAGATCTAAAACCCCATCTAAATGGTAGAAGTATAACCACGAGCCTTGAAAACTTGGCAGACATCTTCCCAGAATCCCTCATCGTTTCTGTGTATCACAGACCCAATTAAATGATCAAACAAAATTTAAGGTATACCACAAGCATGAATTTTAATTGATTCTTACTGATATTCTCGTAAATCGTACCACTCTCACTTCATGCATATAGTCTTATATTTTATTTATTGTCAGCTGCTCAGTGTCACTGAAGTCCTGAGGTGTGACCAAATTTATTCCTGTAGCGGTTTACAAACTGCATGCTAGCACCGTGTCATGTAATAATTATATAACTTGATTTCCAGGGAAATGAAAAGTTAAGTGTTTAGTTTTTATATGTTTGGAGATCCTTTTGCCTGGTGGGAAATAGCCTGCTACATCTTTAACAAAAGCAGGTCTATATTACAGTGTAATGATTGTAATGATTGGAAGCTTTTTATGTTAAGTGCACCCTTGTAGTTCATGATTGTAAAAGAGCGCCATGACTAGCACTTGCAATATGGCCGCCATTCATCATACCTACTGACAAATCAAACCGTAGAATAAATCCAGTCGAATCCTGAATAGATGCTGTTCCTGTCATTATTATATTGGTCCAACGATACAACATGGTGTCAGAAAACGGGATTGCAGAATGATGCAAACAACAGTGAAGAAAATGGTGAGAAAATAGCCGATAAATAATCGAAGTCAGGATAGTCACATGTAGGACACTGTAGCCCATATAAGAAGAGTACTTACCACTGTGCGTAGTACTATACTGGGAGTAGATATATGGAACTGTTGCCTTGCAGGCCCAACGTTAAACATATACCGGGACATAAAGTTACCCATACTTGAGTAACATTTATTGAATAGTGCACAGAGAAAAGACCAACAATCAGCATGGACAGGTTAAGTCCACCACCCAAGCTCCAAATGGAGGGAAATCTATCAGAAAACTGGAAACGATTTAAGCAGCAGTTTTTGCTGTATCTAACATCAGCAGGCTATGAGGGAAAAGAAGCCAAGATTAAGACATCACTTCTCTTACATGTAATCGGTGAAGAGGCATTGGACATATACAATACCTTTACCTTTACGAATGACGCAGAAGGCAACCCTACCAACATGAATCTAGAGATAGTAATGGACAAGTTTCAGAACTATTGCACTCCGAAGAAAAATATCACAACGAGAGGCATAAATTCTTCACTTGCGCGAAATGCGGTAAGATAGGCCACTTCGCGAAATGCTGCCGTACACGAAATGTGCCGAAGAAAGTTGGCATGGTTCAGGAAACTAGCCACACTTTACCTGCAGAGGAGTTCTTTGTAGATACTATTACTAGCAAGGATGTTGATTCAACATGGCTTTTACCTCTTGCAGTTAATGGGTCAATCATTCCGTTCAAATTAGATATGGGAGCCGACGTGAATTTGATGCCAAAAAAGGACTATCAGACTCTTAGATCTAAGCCAAGGTTGCATAAAGTTCAAGCAACAGTTAACAGTTATGGTGGTGCTAAAATACCTATATTGGAAAAGTGTAGAGCAACTGTAAGCCATAAAGGGTCAAAGTATGAGTTAGCATTCATGATTGTTGCTGAAAAGGATCAACCTATTTTAGGCCTACAAGCATGTGAAAAATTAAACTTAATTCAAAGAGTATGTACAGTAGAAACAGAAGAGCAACTTACTGATCAAACGTATGCTCAGCTATTGAATGAGTACAGTGATGTATTTCAAGGGTTAGGATGTCTACAGTACCTGGGGAGCACAAAATTACGGTGGATGAGAATGTCAGACCAGTTATTCATGCCTGCAGAAAGGTACCATTTCGGGTGAGAGACAAGTTAAAAGGGGAACTTGATCGGATGGAAAATATGGGAGTTATTTCAAAGGTCAATGAACCAACAGAATGAGTAAGCTCTCTTGTCATTGTTGATAAGAAAAATGGAAAACTAAGATTTGCTTAGATCCAAAGGATCTAAATAAGGCCATAAAAAGGGAACATTTCAAATTACCCAGTAGGGAAGAGATCATGGCAGAGTTTGCTGATGCAAAGTATTTCAGCAAGCTAGATGCATCATCAGGGTTTTGGCAAATGAGGTTAGATGACACAAGCTCGAAACTTTGTAGATTTATTACCCCTTTTGGGAGGTATAGGTTCCTACGTTTACCATATGGTATGGTATCTGCACCAGAGGTTTACTACAGAACAATCAGTGCCCTATTTCAAGATACTGTATTGTAGGGGTTAACACTTCAATGGATGATATAATTGTCTGGGGTAGAACCAAAACTGAGCATGATGCGAGGCTCAGACAAGTGTTGGATGCTACACGTAAGGCAAACTTAAAGCTGAATAAAGATAAGTGCCAGCTAGGTGTTACAGAGTTAACGTTCATAGGTGATGTAATTTCAGTCAGTGGGGTAAAACCTGATCCACAGAAAGTTTCAGCCATCATGAATTATCAGCGTTCAAGCTGCAAGAAAGACTTGCAGAGATTTTTAGGCATGGTAAATTATTTAGCCAAATTCATACCCGACTTATCTACCACCACAGCCCCCTTGAGAATTTTGTTGGACCAAAACATAGAATGGCAGTGGTCAGACCAACAAGAAAAAGCTTGGAATTAGTTGAAAAATCTACTGTCAAGTCAACCCATATTAGCTTTCTATGATCCAAGCAAAAAGGTGCGTATTTCGGCTGACGCATCATTGACAGGCATAGGTGCCGTCCTTCTCCAAAACGATGATGAAAACTGGGTTCCAGTTGCTTTTGCATCAAGAGCTTTAACACAGGCAGAGACCAGGTATGCACAAATTGAAAAAGAACTGGCAATTACGTATGCTTGTGAGAGGTTTAACCAGTATGTTTATGGGCAGACTTTCGAAGTGGAAACCGATCACAAACCATTAGTAGCTATTTTCACGAAGTCTTTAAGTGATTGTCCATTAAGAATACAAAGGTTAATGATCAGGTTACAAAGGTATGACATACAGATATTTCATACCCCTGGCAAGTACATGTTTGCAGCAGATGACTATCCAGGGCAGTAGATCCTACTGCAAAGTCAGATAATACTGAACAAGAAATTGAGAAGTATGTTAGGATGGTTACAACAACCATACCAGTACCATCTAAGAAACTAGATCAAATTAAGCAAGAAACAGGCAGTGATGAGTCAATGCAAGTTTTAGGTCAGACTATTGTCTATGGCTGGCCAACTCAAAAACAGCAATGTCCTATTATGATACAGCAATATTGGAATGTTAAGGAAGAACTTACCGTAGTAGATGGAGTTATTTTCAAAGGAAAGAAAGTAGTTATACCACAGTCACTTAGGGCAGAAATGTTGTTAAAGATTCATGAGGGCCATTTGGGTACAGAAAAATGCAAACAGAGAGCCCGTGAGGTGTTATATTGGGCGGGCATGAATCAAGATATTACTACACTTGTTACAAAATGTGAAATATGCCAAATCCATGAGGCAAAAAGTCAATCAGAACCACTACAACTCCATCAGGTAACAGAAAGACCATGGCAAAAAAATGGGGTGGACCTATTTAGCTGGGATAGCAAACAGTATCTTTTAGCAACAGACTATTATTCCAACTACCCAGAGGTAGCTCACTAAACATCAATTACCAGTCAGGCAGGTATTGGGAAACTTAAAAGTATATTCTCTAGACAAGGAATACCAGGACAAGTGTTCAGCGACAATGGACCACAGTTCAGTAGTGAAGAGTTTCAAGATTTTATTGAAACTTGGGACTTCACGCACTGCACTTCTAGTCCTCTCTATCGCCAATCCAACGGCCTCATTGAGAGGTCTGTGTAAACTGTAAAGAAAATCTTTGCAAAGGCAAAAGAAAGTCGTCAGGAGGTGTACAAAGGGCTTCTAGTATATAGAAGTACACCTTAGAGTGTGGTAATTCACCACCACAACTTCTGTTTGGGAGAAGACTACGTTCAGGTTTACCGATTCACAATGATCTTCTAGGTCCTGTAGATCATGAAGTGATTAAAACAAAACGGTATCAGAAGCAAAAGCAGAAAATGTTTTTTGAAAAAAAATCAAATGAACTTCCAAAACTAGAAACTGGTGAAAGGGTGAGGGTAGAGAGAGAAGGAAAGTGGCAAATAAAAGGCCAGGTCCAAGAGCAGGTTGCACCAAGATCATGTCTGGTGAAAACAGGTGAAGGGTCTCTCCTAAGGAGAAATAGAAAGGATCTAAGGAAAGTTAAGTTAGAAGAGCATTCAGGGAGTGTTTCAGTAGATGACTATATGAGGGAACAAGAGTTTCCAGAAGTAACTACTTCTAAAGAAACAGCTAACCCTGATTCTAGTCAGAAAGAGCTTAGACGCTCTTCAAGACAAGTAAAATCCCCTAAGAGACTCATAGAGTCCATGTAAATATTATGTACTGTATATAATTGCAGAAGTTAACATGCGAAGTAAAGCCTACTTAGTCCTTTATGCTTTACTTGGGTAGACCTGTTTTTGATTCCTTGCCGTAGGCAGGCAAGGAATCTATGCGATGGTGATGTCATGTGTGTTTGAGTGTATGTGTGCGTGTGTGGGTGTGTGTGAGTGTGTGTATGTGTGTTTGTGACGCTGCTTGTAATCGCGATATCTCAAGATAGGATTGACACTTTTCATATTTGGTATATAGATTTGTCATGTTGAGAGAAAGAACCCTATTGTTTTTGGAGGAGGTCGAAGGTCATCCGAGGTCACCAGAGGTCAAAAACCGAAAACCTTGTAATCGCGTTATCTCAAGTTAGGGATGACCGACACTTTTCATATGTGGTATATAGATTTTTCATGTTAAGAGAAAGAACCCTATTGTTTTTGGTGAAGGTCAAAGGTCATTTGACGTCGCCGGAGGTAAAAAGCCGAAAAAGCTCGTAATCGCGATATCTCAAGATAGGAATGACCGACACTTTTCATATTTGATATATAGGTTTGTCATCTTGAGAGAAAGAATCCTATTGTTTTTGGTGAAGGTCAAAGGTCATTTGAGGTCACCAGAGGTCAAAGACCGAAAACCTTGAAATCACGATATGTCAAGATAGGAGTGGCCTAAATAGATTTGTCGTACTCAGAGGAAGAACCCTATTGTTTTTGGTAGAGGTCAAATGTCATCTGAGGTCACCAGAGGTCAAAAACCGAAAACCTTGTAATCGCGTTATCTCGAGACAGGGATGACCGACACTTTTCATATTTGGTTTATAGATTTGTCATGTTAAGAGGAAGAACCCTATTGTTTTTGGTGAAGGTCAAAGGTCATTTGACGTCGCCGGAGGTAAAAAGCCGAAAAAGCTCGTAATCGCGATATCTCAAGATAGGAATGACCGACACTTTTCATATTTGATATATAGGTTTGTCAACTTGAGAGAAAGAATCCTATTGTTTTTGGTGGAGGTCAAAGGTAACTGGAGGTCACCAGAGGTCAAAGACCGAAAACCTTGAAATCACGATATGTCAAGATAGTTATGGCCTAAATAGATTTGTCATGTTGAGAGGAAGAACCTTATTGTTTTTGGTAGAGGTCAAAGGTCATCTGAGGTCACCAGAGGTTAAACTGCGAATACCTCGTAAACAGCTTGTAACACGATATCTCCAGATAGCAATGACCAACACCTTTCTTATGTTATACATAGATTTGTCATGTTAAGAGCAAGAAGCCTTTTGTTTTTGGTGAAGGTCAAAGGTCATTTGAGGTCACTGGAGGTAAAAAGCCGAAATGCTCGTAATCACGATATCTCAAGATAGGAATGACCGACACGTTTCATATTTGGTATATAGATTTGTCATGTTGAGAGAAAGAATCCTGTAGTTTTTGGTAGAGGCAAAAGGTCATTTGAGGTCACCAGAGGTCAAAGACCGAAAACTTTGAAATTGCAATATGTCAAGATAGGAATGGCCTATATAGATTTGTCATGTTGAGAGGAAGAAGCCTTTTGTTTTTGGTGAAGGTCAAAGGTCATCTGAGGTCACTGGAGGTAAAAAGCCGAAAAGCTCGTAATCACGATATCTCAAGGTAGGAATGACCGACACTTTTCATATTTGCTATATAGATTTGTCATGATGTAAGGAAGAACCCTATTGTTTTTGGTGGAGGTCAAAGGTCATCTTGGGTTACCAAAGGTCAAAAAGCAAAATTTCCCAAGAATTCCCAAGATTGTCATCTGGGGTCACTGGGGTCAAAAAGCAACATTTCCCAAGAATTCCCAAGATCATCATCTGGGGTTATCAGAGGTCAAAAAGCAAAATTTCCCAAGAATTCCCAAGATTGTTATATGGGTTCACCAGAGGTCAAAAAGCAAAATTTCCTAAGAATTCTCAAGATCATGATATGGAGTCACCAGAGGTAAAAAAGCAAAATTTTCCAAGAATTTTCAAGATTCAAGATCCGTTGGAGTTGAATCCCTTTCAAGACACTTCAGATTTCCTTTTTTGTTATATTTGGTGGGGTTCAAAGGTCATGTGAGGTCAGCAGAGGTCAAATTGTTACAACAAAATGATGTAGTCAAGAAAGATAAATTTGAGGGACAAACCTCAGTGCAACAAAGCATCCTCATTCGGCAAGGAATCACTAAGCCTTTTGGGCTTTCTGGTTCAATCATACATATTTTATCCAAGCTTGTCTTCAACATCAAGGAAGGAAGATGTAATGATTGGAAGCTTTTTATGTTAAGTGCACCCTTATAGTTCATGATTGTAAAAGAGCGCCATGACTAGCACTTGCAATATGGCTGCCATTCATCATACCTACTGACAAATCAAGCCGTAGAATAAATCCAGTTGAATCCTGAATAGATGCTGTTCCTGTCATTATTATATTGGTCCAACGATACAGCAATGATGACTTGACGAGCGTTTCTGCATAGCCACTAGTTTGAAACTGTAATGACGTAATGCACTTTACCTACGAAAGCAATTTTCCTACTGATCTGCATAGTAGAAGCTTAATTCCAAACATTACTCAAGAATTTGAACATAAACATGATTGCAATCAAACTCTTGTAAAGGGGATACAACATTTTCCAAACATATTTAGGCATAGTCATGGGCGTGGATCATGGGGGGACGCGTCCCCCTCACTTTTTTGGAAGGGAGGACTTCTCCAAAAAGTCCCCCTCACTTTTTCAAAAATGTTGAAACTAAAACTGTGAAGAAGATAATATAACATAGATTTCAAATTGACAATACATTTTAAAAGCACTGTGCCCAAATAGTGCATCATTTGCCATCTAGACACCTTCCAATTCCCACCCCATTTCCATGTTTGTGGTCTTTACTCATTGCTCGAAATGTAAGAGACAGCAACGTAAATCAATTTAAAAATTGCTAACGCCGACGTCAAAAATTGCTGTGATTCCCCTGTAGTTTGCCGTCGGTTCTGTGCCACAAAATTCCATTTGCACTATTAAGTAAAACTCCTAAAACTAACTGATGCTAGTAAAGGTAAAGAAAATATTGGAAAGGTTCGTTGAGAGTCGACTACCATGCAAGGACAAGGTGTACCACAGTGGAGTAAAGAAAAGATTGCTACCAGTTTCACCTCTTTCATACTTTCCAAAAAGCTCTGACATGTACAGTCCTGATCACTTTCATTTCCAGATTTTGTTAGATATGAGTAAACATACTAATGGCAGGGGCGTAAATACGGGGATTGTGCCCCCCAGTGAAAACCAAAAGTCGGTCTCTGGGCGCAAAAAAGTCGGTCTCAAATCCAGTTTAGCACGCTTTTGTAACAATAGACCAGACATGAACAACATTTGAAGTGAAAAGATTGCCCGAAGTGTCTATTGAGTTGTCAAATATTTGATCGAATGCCCAAAAAGTTTACAAAAATTTTCGCGCGCTTCGCGCGCATGTAGTGGTATAGAGAGATCCAGTGCAGTATGCCTTTTTAACAGTACACCAGACATGAACAACATTTGCAGTGAAACATTCCCCCAATTTTCTACTGAGTTTCCGAATTTTTGATCGAATGCCCGAAAATTTTGCAAAAGTTTTCGCTCGCTTCGCGCGCATGTAATGGGTTAGTGGTTATTTTATGCACCTAAACTGCAACGAATTTCGGGCAAAGAATTTCTGCCCCCAAATTGGAAGAGTCCCGTACGCCTTTGATTATTACTACCGTCCTATAAATTATAACATAAATTGTCGTACAACTACGGTATGTCAATGGGAGTCAGTCTCCAAGAAATGTAGTTGGGTCCCAAAATAGTTCACACCCCCTGCAAATGCATGTATATAAGCCCTGGCTAATAGTACATGTAGTCTAACGATTTTCTGTTCATTTACTTCACACAGTGTGGTCTTGATTTACCCCAAGAACTAAGTAAAACATTCATATAAGCAAGGAAGATGAAAAAAAAAACTTCCTAAAACAGGAGAAATTCTTGGTGATATATCCAATCCAAATTTAGCACCAAATGTAGCACCAGTTTGCATCCAGGCCACCTTACGTGAGCAAAAATTTCCCCTTAGACCCTTCCCCCAGGACGGTGATTCGCAAATGGCGAAAAGTCCCCCTCCCCATCTTTGGAAATGGATCCACGCCCTAGCATAGTTGGCATTCGCCAAATGTATTTGGGCATAGCTCTTTAGTTCTAAATACAGCTGATGACTGTGTTTTTGCTTGACAGTCACTGAAGCAATAGCTCTACTCTGGTTGGTCATTGACTTGCACAGTCAGTTGTGTTCCTAATTATTAGCTCACACACAGTTGTGTGTCCATATGGCCTCGAAGAATTGAAACTAAGTGCAGGCTACTATGGCCATATCTTGGAAGTGTATTAAACAGGTATTTTTTGTCTAAATTTGAGGAAGAGCAAGAAGTGCATTTAGCAGGGAGAATTTTTACGGTCTAAGGTGAGATTGGAGAACCTTCAATGTTTCAAACTGTATGGGACGTTAACTGTTTACTTCTCAAACACCGAAATTGACATCGGTAACTCTCTGACTGTACCTGAATGTATGTTTAAATTTTAACTGACTTTGCATGTAATGGTAGTAATTATGCACTGCTAATGGTATCATACAAGTGATTGACGTTTACCTGGTGCCAGTGTAAATGGTGACTGTTGAGGCCAATATCTTCTCTCCACCAAGACAGCTTGAATTCCAGGTCTCGGACTGTGCCAGTGACAAACTGAATAGGTTCAGAGGCTGCATCAGTAGCATCTTTTCCACTCCGTGCTGCCTTTCTCGCACTAGAAATGACTTGATTGGTGAAGAAGCTGGTGAAGTTTAGTTCCCATGGAGGAGGCAAATGGCTTTTAGCATGAGTGTCCTTACGATGCTGCCACGCCACCGAGAGAGCATAGAAGAAGAGTCCTTTATTAAGGTCTCTCTTGAATTGAAGGACATATTTTTTGAAGGTGTCGTAGTCCTGGAGATTGAGTAAAAAGTTGTACACCGAAGTAGCCTCTTCAGCATGATCTTCTTTAAAGATAGAAAAGTGCTCACCTTTGGCTAATCTACCATAATAAGCAGGCAGATCAGGCTGAGTTGGAAAACCTACGGGGGATTCTTGGCGTGCACTCCTCAAATTGCTCAGCTTTTGCTTCTTGAATGCGGGCCTTACTGGTAAATTAGCCTGAGCTTTGGGGTACAAAGGTGCAGAGGAGGAGTTTAACCTGTCGAAGAAATGCAACACATCCCTCTGTTTGGAAGACATCGTCCTATGCCTGCTGTAGCTATACGAAAATGAACACGGTAGCTTTTTAATTAGCTTTTTCTTCGTAAATGAGCTTTAAACGCCGATGTCAACATTTATATACCCTGTGGTGTGGTGTAAGGATATTACGCTTTTCGAAAGACAGACCATTCGCTGAAAACCTTGCTACGTCACTCTAGTTTAAGACAATGTCATAAAAATTCAGTGTAACACGCGTCGTTAGACACTACGTGATCTCTGACATTTTGTCGCTTTACATGGGTTCTAGTTAAAACATTCAGAGCAGTAAAATTTTATGGATTCATTCTTGTATGAAAATGGATATTTAACAGAGCTTCACCAACTTTGTTTCGTGAGCTTCATCTGTTTTACAATTTTACGAACACTCATAAAACAATTGGTTACATAAAGACAGATATTAAACTTGTATATGCACTTTTCCTACATTATCTTACCCCTGCTTTATTAGCCTTACTATTCAATATTTTTTCTTACATTTTCGAGAGCAATTCATGACATGGACAAAACTAGCTTCCTTTAAGATGTGGTACAGTTGACTTTCACCCTACCCCCACTTCTGGTTGAAATGTAAGATACCGTATAAAGTTCCTAATAATTCGTATTGCTTTTAGAAAATGAAAATGAATTGCTTTTACAAATTATACATATATATATGTATATATACCAAGGATATATATATATATATATATTTATATTTATATAATATATATATATAAATATATATATCAAGGATATATATATAAATATATATATATATATATATATATATATATATATATATATATATATATGTATATATAGGTCGAGTTTGGTAGATCGAAGTTAGAATGTGTAGGCTGTAGGCCGAAGGTGAAATACTAGTACATTCGATCTGAGTTGAACCAATCCTAAGATAGAGCATAGCCCTTATCATAGAAGGAGAGGTTGAAAGAAAATACCAGAGAGAAAAATTGAACCGCACCGAGGGTTTGAACCCGCCATCAGCTGCTTTCCGGGCAGCGTCTGTAACCACTAAGCTAACACGGCTCGTGATTTCCAGACGTGATTTCTCGTCGATGAAAGCCCCAAGCCATATCAATTTTTCTCTAGGAATAATAGGGAGAATCGATTTTCATTGAGTACGATCTTTGACCTCTGATCTTTGATTCTTGATATGCGAGGACAAATAGGCTATACGCAGTGGGTGCATTCGTATCAAGTCAGAAAAAATCAAACCTGTCGTAAAGAAAACATTTTGAAACAAAATTGGACACAGCCATCGACCCACGTTCACTTTCACACACATACGTAGCTCTCCCATAGTCATCGACCTTTCTCTCCCTGGGGTACTCTAACATGGACGACACCCTGGAGGAAGCTACTCAGGAACGTAATATACTAATAATCACCATGACAACTGATGCTTTGGCAACTGACCTGGATGTATCTCGCTCAGCTATCAAAGGACCTACAGCAGCTTATCCTGCGATTTCGCAGTGAGATAGTGATTCATATCAAGATTAGCCATTAGCCGTAAGTCGTAGGTTGCAAGTTACACCTGTCCAAAATGGTACTCAAAAGGCGTATTTTTACCATTAATGCGCCTATGTAATTAGTTCAGACAGGTGTTCATTAATCGAAAAGCACAATTTTGATTGTAGGGATTGCTTTTTCGACGTGCGCACCGGTTCAGACATATTAATACCGCACTGAATAACACTCTGTCGGTATTGGGTTACGGTGTTATTACGATTGTAACTAGCTATGCATTTAAAAAATCTTCCTCTCTCTGTGCCGATCCATACTTTAGTGTAGCATATAAAGCAATGGAATTAATTGAACAATGTAGAAATCTGAGCAATGTACACGGTGGCACATAGTTATGTAGTGGTGCATTGCGGAGTAGTTGTATTTGTAAAGACAAAGTTTGTAGAAAAGTTAAATCTCGGAAATTTCATTTGCGAAGTGAGGTGACTGTATATAGTATATACAATTGAAAAATGTATCGTGCAGTTAAATGTGTGTTGATTGGTAACTGAAATCAAAATTTCTGCAAGTTATCTTTCGGTACTCGTAAAAACTAAATCAAATGTAATCAGAGTGGCATTCTCTAATAATGTGTTTCGACATGTTTCATGGGCGCGTATTTTCCACAGCTCTTTAAATGAAATAGAATCATTCAGTCAACTTATTTTTTTCGACTTTTGGGAATGCGGCCCTCGAACTCGGCAGACCCACTTCTCTATCTGACCGCGTTTGAGAATAATTGATCGAGAGCTCCCTCACATGCTGCGACCACTAACGCAGGATAAGTACAGAATTGTTGTGACTTCATTCGTTTCAGAGTGCAGTTTTCGTCCGCAACGTTTTTAGTTTGGAAAACAATGCAATGATAAACATCAAAATGACCATACTGGTCACTCACGCATGATGCAGAATTGTAGACGGGGGTAGCGCCTGGTGGGGAAGCAAAGGGCTATGGCCTATATCGTCTAGGAAACTCCATTTTTGTCGGTGAGTCTTAATGCCGGGGTACTAGTACGATAAAGTATGTACCCCTCCCTCCCCAACGACGACCAGCGCAACGAATTTCTTTTTTTTTTTTGCCCCGGGTCGGGCAGATTACTTAAAAAGACTGCAATTTCTTAAAGTTGCTTCAACAGTATAGACCAAACTTTCGGAGCGCTTCTCGCACCAAAATTCCACGTTTCCATCCTTTCGGCGCAACCCGTCGACCTTGTCGGAGCTTCTGGTTACCGGCCGCTCCGTCGGGAAGCTTGACCGCCTTGTCGAGCAAAGGCTGGCGCAACCCCAGTTGCAGAGGTAAATTTGTGGTAAGAGTGCGATTTCCTGCAATCTGGAGCGCTTGGAGAGCAAAATTTTCTGACCTCAGTCCCAACTATGGAGGGGCTGGGGTCGGGTTAGTCGTGTGGGCTGCGAGAGGCGTGGCGAGGGTTTTGGAAATACAGTAGTAATCTAATCAGCTATCCTACAGGAAGTAATAACCAAGCAATTCCACCAAGTTTTCTTAAGCATTCCTAATACTAGTGAGACATAAATTCACACTAATGTCTTGAGAAGCACACAGACATATTAATCGAGAACTGCGATTCCCTATATACATGGGTAGGGTATATGGAAGGGATTTATTTGCAAGGACCATGCATGGTGCATTTAATGACGTATTACTACCAGTGACTCCTATTTCAGCGCTCCAAGTCATAATAGTGTAGCTTGTAGGAGCATGCTTTAAAAGAAATTTTATGGTGCCAGCCAAAATTTCAATTGTATTGGTCTTCTTTGTTAATGGGGGTGCACACAATTCGCGCAGAAAAATCCTCCTACCATTTCTGTGGTATTTGATATGAGTATTTCCTTCATTGTACAATGCAAAATTTAATTGTAATAGGCTGATAGACATGATAATTCTCTTATTGTAATTTTTCTGTAGTCTCTCTCCCTTTCGCTTATTTTCTTTATTTTTATTTTTTCTTGGTTTTTTTCCAGCTCTGGAAAAAGTGTGAGGGGAAAGGTGCCTCCCTTGCCCCTCGTAATGTTAGTACTAATGACAGAATAAAAATCTTTTTATCCATTTGTGTTTTACTAATTTCGGGGGACTTAATACTAAGCATCATACCAGGCAACACCTAACCTGCAGCCCACAAGTGGTCGCAGATCACCAGTTTGGTGAGGCTTTAGGCACATTGTGACCTTTAGAAAAAGCTGTGTGGGGTTCATTAAGTTGCTGGAAGAGGCATTTTTACTAATACATGAATTGACTTTTAGTTGGAAAATTGGGGCCCGGAAATTTCAATAGTAGACAATTCCTACTGCCGCAACCTATTTAACAATCACCTTCAATTTTACCAAGATTGGAGGGGAGGGCGTGAAACACGTCACTCTATTTAGCCGCGTCCCTAAAAATCTTAGTTCAATGTGCACATCATCAGCAGAGTTTTGAGGGTCAATGCCATACTTGAGTAATCGTAGAGGTATGTCACAATGAAAGTGATGTTCTTTGTGACGAACTGACCCTGGGAACTAGTTGTTTCCCTTGCAGCCTAACCAAGTAACACAAGAGTGCAACTTTTGACTAATTTGATGGGGACTTAGACCAAACAACATTTATCATTTAACAGTAAAGCCATGTAGCGGGCCTACCATACATTTTTAGTAAGCCTGAGCCCGATCGATACCAAGTGCAAACGGACAGTGCGCTTTTCGATATAGTAAGTCTTCCAGCTTTTCGGATATACAAAAACTTGAACAAATATCCATTTTAGCCTATAAGTTAAAGCCGATGACACTTATTGTAGGTAGGCCTAGACTTGTACCTTCAAGTACCAGTCGGATTTAAGTCGGCCTGGGTGCCAGGTGATTCCATAACCAGGGAGTTGTTACAGTATGATAGCAAGGACGATTATTTGTTCTCAAATTGTGAGGGGGCATGACCCCATTTTCAAATAATCTATTGTGTGAAAAATCAAATTCAATGGACAATTTCTCAAATATCGGGGGTTGTCCCAGGATCGCCTAGCTAGCTCCCACCACCTCTGTTTACATGTAGCCTACACAGGAATGTCAACAATCATATCATAGGTGTAGAAAGCTGGGAGGCAGTGGTGCATAAAGCCCCTCAGGAAAAAAACGTGGAGGAGGAAAAGTATGTTCCCGCCTGCCTCTCCTCCATACCGCCCCACACAATATAAGGACCAAACTTGCACTCACCATAAAAAGAAGAAGAAAAAAAAAACACTGCAGTAATTAGAAAGAATTGCAGTAGCCTAACGGTAATTGCAAATATCTGAGATAATTTTTTTCTTGAGATTTGTGCAATATCTCACACTGAACAGCATTTGGAGGCCCAGTCATAAAACTCGAAATTTTCCAAAGAGAGAGACGACACCCCTTCCTCTTAGACCCCTACCAGGACGGTTGTCAGAAACAATGTTTGATCCCCACCTTAGCTGAGAACAGTTTTCTTGAGGCAGTATTTTCAGTGGTACTATATCATAACGGAGCTATGTGAAACTCGGAAGGAGAAAAGAATTTAGTGTACCTCCTCTAAACCTTGAGTATTAATACTTCGTTACTGACTCAGTGTATACCATTTTTGGAATAATAAGAAACATATGTACATGGGTTTTCCCCTATGCGTGTATCTTCCCCCATGTAAAATATTATACCTCCATATCAAAGTGCGATGCGTATAAACTGAACTCCGCGAAACATCATATGGAAAGCAGAGAGTGGTAACTTCGGAGTGCAATGTTTTAATGTATGTTAAAATGAAGAATAACCTTTGTTTTGGAGATGGGAATTTTAAACTAAAAAGTTACACTCTTGAATCACACGCTACTGATAGTTCTTTGATTTTCTACATACTCCCAACTTTTTTCGGCAGGAACCGTCCTTTGTTGCTAGTTGCTTTTAGAAGCAAAACCATGCTTTTTGTTATAAAAATCCAATGACTCATTCTAAATATTCCTGAAGTCAATTTTAGTGCATATCCTAGACTAGTATAATTCCTTGTGGAATAAGGGTCAGACAGGGCCATATGGGTGAAAAATTGTGCTCTTTAGTCAATGACAGGTTACTCAGGTCATGGTAAATCACTCATGTACCTAGTTCTAGTTGTTCCAGTATGCAGCAAAATGTGTGTAAAAGTACAATTTCACTACAACAGATCAGTTCGCTGCATGTACGCTCTGAAACCGAGGTACAACCTATGAGCTACTGTATATGGCTAAGAGACTTTTATTGAAATGAGCAGCTGAAACATTTTTTCAAAGTCAATTTTATATTATGAACAAAATCACTGTGATGTAAAGGAAAACTTCTTAGACCTAACAAATTGACAACTTTATTCTTTGGACCCATTCTGGAATAACACAGGCATTAATGGATTTCTGGGCTTAGTTTTCCTGAAAAGGGCAGGAACTCGGAACAGTCACATGCCGCCAGGGGGAGGCATGAATAGCCCCAAAAGAAAGTGAAGCGGTGAAGGGGTCTGGAGAGCTGGGGAGTCATGAGAGGAGAGAAAAGTGCAAAGGCCTTTAAGTCCATTCATAACCTAGCTTTCCTTCAAAAACGTAGGCCTTAAGCCGCGGTCACACTACAACGAATTCGGATCGGATTCCGATCCGATTTTTGTGAGTTTTTATTAAAATATTCTCCATTTCGGGTCGGAAAGAACCCAAAATTTGCCAACCTGTGTAATTGTATGATTTTTATCGCAGGACTACGAAAATTAAATTTTTACGAATTATTTCGTGACGTCACATCGATAGACAGCTTTCATCGGACTACACGTGTCCGATAAAAGCTGTCTGTCGGTGTGACGTCACGAAAAAATCAGTTAACATTTCATTTTCATAGACCTCTGATGCAAATCATATATTTACACTGGTTGGCAAATTTTGGGCTCTTTCTGACCCGAAATGGAGAAGATCGGCCTTCTTTTTCAAGGTCTTTGTTTTCAATATGCTTGGAGGGCATGGGGGGACCTGCCCGCCAATCGATTTATGATTTTTTTTAAATTATCCCCAAAGATGTTTAAGCTATAGATTTCTGAAGGGGTAGAATGAGGTATGTTTTCGACAGAGTGGTGGATGTTTAAACTATTGTAATCATTTTCTATCACAAATGTTTCTCAGACTATCAGAATTTTCGCAAAACATTTGCAAACTATCACATTTTTCGCGCTATGCGTACTTCAAACCTCCCCTCAGTGTTGTAATTCCTATAACCAATACCTTCTGATATGTTTATCACCTCCCTGCACCTATATGCCCTCCCTTCCTCCAACTTCCCATTGCTGGAAGCTGTTCGTCTGGATTTTTGTTCAGCGTTCTACATACTCTATAGTATGACTGAGTAATCTGTTGAGTGTGAGATGTCGTTTGGCGACATTAACTCCATCGGAAGTCATTCATTCTCATTTTGTCGTTTAACTTTGTCCTCTATACTTAATGCACCCCAAGACCCTTGCTCAGTAGGTATAGTTTCGTACCTCTTCACTATTCTATAGGCAGAAAATAGCAAGACTATGATTAACCAGCTGTTAGATTATATTCAATTCTTTGGCGTGAAATGCCCACTTGATTTTGCAAATAAAACTTCGACGTTTGCAGCGTATTCCGACTAAATGGACTAATTTATTGGCAATTACAGGGCCGTAACCTATGGAGAGGGGGCGCAAGGGCGAGCAACTGTCCCCCAGATTTCCAAATCATAAATAAAAGTTGGCCTACTTGAGAAAAAGTACTAATGTACTGAAAATTTCATTGTTGAAATTATAATAGCAAGGGCCCCAAAACCTGGAAAATCTCATATAAGGGTCTCGTTTCCCCAAAATTTTCCCAGGGAGGTTCCCGGACCCCCACCGTATACGCGTTCTTATGCAAGTTTCTGTCTTTGAGGAATGAACCATTTTCCTCCTACAAGATATACCGCTTGAATACAACAGCATATACTCTAGCTAAAGATCATAGCCTATGATAACCTTTAAATATTAGCTTGAATAAGTAAGTTTGTAAAACCAGATGATCTTTGAACCCCACCAAAAATGATAGGGTTCTTCCTCTTTCCATAATGCATCTACCTAATAAGTATGAAATTTATCCAAGCTCGCTACCTCAAGATATCGTGTTAACAAGGTTTTCAGATTTTGACCCCCAGTGACTCCAGTTGACCTTTGACTCCCAGCAAAAACAATAAGATTCTTAGTTTCAATATGGGACATCTATGTACCAAGTTTGAGAACTGTCAGAGTTTCCCTTCTTGAGATATCGTGCAGTGTCACAAACACACGTACACACACGCACATACAAGCAGACACACGCCATCATGAATGCATAGGTTGCTCTTATCATCGAAACCAAAAATTTAACTTAAAAGGCATAAGCAGTTGCCACAAACTTATTTTGAAACAATCAATCTCACAAATATCCTCTTATTTGACTTAAACTATCTTTTATGATATGTTAAAACATACAGATTGCATATTCAAGGTAAACCAAGGAGTTACTCTTTACGTGAATTTCCTTACTCAGTAAAAAGCATACTGTAACATGATTCTCGAAAACGATTCATGAAATACGATACCCAGGTACACTAATTCAAATTGCGGTGACTGCGCATTTCCTTCAAATGAAATTTCTAAGTCTTGTTCTGGAAATGTAAATTTGTTTCTTACTTATGAAATTCAAACGTAAAGAATGATATCCTCAGGATTCCGGAAAATATATCGGATTAGGGGTAAATTCGTAAGACACAGAGAGATGACAAAGGCGTAGTTTAGCCTTCCATATCTATATTCTCACTAGCTCGGTAACGTCTCTTTGGTCACAACTGAACTGTCACGGTTAATATGGAAAGTCTAGAGATATATACAGCAGGTGTAGCTTAACGAGTTTCAGGTCAAAGATCAAGTCAATAATTCATCATTGAACCTACGTGGTATTTTGTTTTATCATACTTCAAGGGTTCACCTTAAGGGTGACCGTAGCCTTTTAATAAAATAACCAAGGGATTTCAATCAAATTTTTGGAAAGGAATTTTGTACAGATAAGATGATTTCTACGTTACCTGAACGAGGTCTACCACGAAAGCAAAATGATTAAAGATAATATAACTGAATATAGTTCGTACATGAAGCGAATAATCAGTGATGGTAACATGCATATATATACAGTGGGTGATGATATTGTAAATGTTCGTGAAGTATGGATTGTAGGCGTAGTTCCCACCTTTCAATTCTAGCAGGTGATTTAGACATAGGGTTGTTGAATATTAACATTAATGGCTTATTGTCCGTAATCAAAGTGAACTTAGAACCTTGTAGGTATAATCGGCAATGTTCACATCCCCACACAATTGCAAGCCCTTCTCGCTAGGTTTGGGAATACCGCTTCTCCACTGGAGTTAGGTTCGCGGCTTGCATATGCGATCACACGTCTTGAGTCTGTTTTATCTTCGCGCTGCAACAGAATCGTGCTGATTCCGACTGGACTGAAATCCACAACTAACTCACTTTGCTTCCCAGGATCAAAATATGCCATCACATGATTGCTTATTAGTTTTTTCTTTCAGTTCCTCAAAGGCGTTTTGGTGTTGGTCAGTCCATACCCATTTAGACGAGTCAGTTCGCCAATAGGCTGGGCGATTGTTGTTAAGTCCGGGATAAAACGAGAACAGTAGTTAACCATGCCGAGAAAGCTTAGTGCATCAGTCGCGTTTTCTGGCGGAGATGTGTTTGGGATGTACGATATTTTGTGAGGTTCCGTTTGCAGTATTTCAGATTATGTTTATAAAACCAGAATGCAAAAATGAATGAGGTTTCGATGATTTAGCATATGTTTCATTCCAAAATAATACCATGTCTCATTTCTTTCAAGGTTCAAATGCTATCTTAACGCATTGGAAAAACAGGTTTGTGTTAATATGTGATTTTGGGAATTCTTGAGAAATTTTGCATCTTGACCTCTGGTGACCGCAAATGACGATCTTGGGGATCATTGAAAAATTTTGCTTTTTGACCTTTACTGGCCCCAGATAAAGATGTTGGAATTCTTGGGAAATTTTGCTTTTTGACCTTTACTGACCCCAGATAACGATCTTGTGAAGGCTTGGGCAATTTTGCTTTTTCACCAAGCTGTTAAACCCGATGAAGATCTTGGAAATTCTTGGGAAATTTTTGTTTTTGACCTCAGGTGACCCCAGATGACCTTTGACCTCCACTATAAAACAATACGGTTCTTCCCCTCACCATAAAGCAACTACATATTAAGTATGAAATTTATTCAAGCTTCCTACCCTCAGATATCGTGTTGACAAAGTTTTCAGAGTTTGATTCCTTGGTGAACCCAGATGACCTTTGACCCCCACTAAAAACAAAAGGGTTTTCCTCTTACCATAAGGCTTCCACGTACTATGTATGAAATTTATCCAAGCTTCCTATCTTGAAACATCATCTTAACATGGTTTTCCAGGTGCGACCTCCGGTGACCCCAGATGACCTTTGATCTCCACCAAAAAATAGATTCTTCTCTCATCTTAAGGCATCTACATATTATCTACGGATTCAGGTTTCCTACCCTGAGATAGCTTATTAATAAAGTTTTCAGGATTTGAACCCCGATGACCCCAGATGACCTCTGACCCCACCAAAACAGTAGGGTTCTCTCTCTTACCATAATACATCTGCACATTAGGTATGAAATTTATCCAAGCTTCCTACCCTGAGATATCGTGTTAACAAGGTCTTCAGAGTTTCACCCCTGGAGTCCCTGGTGACTCCAGACGACCTTTGACCCCACCAAAAGCAATAGCGTTCTTCCTCTTACCATAAGACATCTAGATACTGAGTATAAAATTTATCCAAGCTTCCTACCTCGAGATATCATGTTAACAAGATTTTCAGAGTTTGATCCCGGTGACCCAAAATGACCTTTGACGTCCACCAAATACAATAGGGTTCTTCTTCTTACCATAACCCATCTACTTACTATGAAAATTATCCAAACTTCCTACTCTGTGATATCGTCTTAACAAGGTTTTCAGAGTTTGACCTCTGGTGACCCAGATGAGCTTTGACCCCCACCAAAACGATAGGGTTCTTGTCCTTACCACAAGATATCTACATACTACGTATGAAATTTATCCAAGCTTCCTACCTCGAGATATCGTGTTAACAAAGTTTTCAGACTTTGACCCCTGGTGACCCAAAATGACCTTCCTTTGAGCTCTACCAAAAACAATAGCATTCTTCCTCTTACCATAACGCATCTACATATACTAAGTATGAAATTATTCAAACTTCCTACCTGAGATATTGTATTTAACAAGGTTTTCAGAGTTTGGCTCCCGATGACATCAGACGACCTTTGACCTCTACCAAAAGCAATAAGGTTCTTTCTCTTACCATAACGCATCTACCTACTTCGTATGAAATTTATCCAAGTTTCCTACCCTGAGATGTCGTGTTAACAAGGTTTTCAGAGTTTGATCCCCGGTGACCCAAGATGACCTTTGACCTCCACCAAAAACAATAGGATATTTCCTCTCGATATGGGGCATCTATGTACCAAGTCTGAGAACCGTCAGTTTCCCTTCTTGATATATCGTGTTAACCAGCAAAGTGTCACAAATACACACATACTGTACTGTACACACATACTCAATGCATGGCTTTCTCTTTCATCGAAACCAATAACACTTATCCTTGTTGATAGTCAAGTTGTTTTCTCTTAGACGTTTGCACACTGCCTCCAGAGATTTATCATGGTCGCTGTGTGTTGCTCTAAAAACGAGTATATCGTGAATGAAATTGATAACTCCAGGAATATCGTGTAACACTTGTTGGAACATGGTATTTTGGAAAGTTTCGGCTGTCATCCCTTCCCTAAGGCAACATCTCCTCCAATAACATCCTATGAAAAGAGGAAAAAATCACGAATGATAATGAATATCCCTGTACATATTATCAAATCAACGCTTTAAGAAGCTTCACCAAAGATATCAGCATGTTGCATCTAAGCCACCTCACAAAGACAAAATTTCTCAAAGAGTATAATTGTCATCCCTGTCTCTTAAACAAAACCTCTTGACTTACGCCCATCCAAAGAATACGAAGAATATTACTTAATAACCAGATAATGACAGCCAGGCCTTCCATGTACCCCTCCCCCTCAACACCTTCCTCCAGGATGACACTCAATCACAGATGGAAAATGAATGGTCTCCCCAGATGTCAACTATTCAGCTATTTGTATTGGCATGTCATCCTGGAGGAAGGTGTTGGAGGAGGGGTACATGGAAGGCCTGGCTGCCATTATCTGGTTATTAAGTAATATTCTTCGTATTCTTTGGATGGGCGTAAGTCAAGAGGTTTTGTTTAAGAGACAGGGATGACAATTATACTCTTTGAGAAATTTTGTCTTTGTGAGGTGGCTTAGATGCAACATGCTGATATCTTTGGTGAAGCTTCTTAAAGCGTTGATTTGATAATATGTACAGGGATATTCATTATCATTAGTGATTTTTTCCTCTTTTAATAGGATGTTATTGGAGGAGATGTTGCCTTAGGGAAGGGATGACAGCCGAAACTTTCCAAAATACCATGTTCCAACAAGTGTTACACGATATTCCTGGAGTTATCAATTTCATTCACGATATACTCGTTTTTAGAGCAACACACAGCGACCATGATAAATCTCTGGAGGCAGTGTGCAAACGTCTAAGAGAAAACAACTTGACTATCAACAAGGATAAGTGTTATTGGTTTCGATGAAAGAGAAAGCCATGCATTGAGTATGTGTGTACAGTACAGTATGTGTGTATTTGTGACACTTTGCTGGTTAACACGATATATCAAGAAGGGAAACTGACGGTTCTCAGACTTAGTACATAGATGCCCCGTATCGAGAGGAAATATCCTATTGTTTTTGGTGGAGGTCAAAGGTCATCTTGGGTCACCGGGGATCAAACTCTGAAAACCTTGTTAACACGACATCTCAGGGTAGGAAACTTGGATAAATTTCATACGAAGTAGGTAGATGCGTTATGGTAAGAGAAAGAACCTTATTGCTTTTGGTAGAGGTCAAAGGTCGTCTGATGTCATCGGGAGCCAAACTCTGAAAACCTTGTTAAATACAATATCTCAGGTAGGAAGTTTGAATAATTTCATACTTAGTATATGTAGATGCGTTATGGTAAGAGGACGAATGCTATTGTTTTTGGTAGAGCTCAAAGGAAGGTCATTTTGGGTCACCAGGGGTCAAAGTCTGAAAACTTTGTTAACACGATATCTCGAGGTAGGAAGCTTGGATAAATTTCATACGTAGTATGTAGATATCTTGTGGTAAGGACAAGAACCCTATCGTTTTGGTGGGGGTCAAAGCTCATCTGGGTCACCAGAGGTCAAACTCTGAAAACCTTGTTAAGACGATATCACAGAGTAGGAAGTTTGGATAATTTTCATAGTAAGTAGATGGGTTATGGTAAGAAGAAGAACCCTATTGTATTTGGTGGACGTCAAAGGTCATTTTGGGTCACCGGGATCAAACTCTGAAAATCTTGTTAACATGATATCTCGAGGTAGGAAGCTTGGATAAATTTTATACTCAGTATCTAGATGTCTTATGGTAAGAGGAAGAACGCTATTGCTTTTGGTGGGGTCAAAGGTCGTCTGGAGTCACCAGGGACTCCAGGGGTGAAACTCTGAAGACCTTGTTAACACGATATCTCAGGGTAGGAAGCTTGGATAAATTTCATACCTAATGTGCAGATGTATTATGGTAAGAGAGAGAACCCTACTGTTTTGGTGGGGTCAGAGGTCATCTGGGGTCATCGGGGTTCAAATCCTGAAAACTTTATTAATAAGCTATCTCAGGGTAGGAAACCTGAATCCGTAGATAATATGTAGATGCCTTAAGATGAGAGAAGAATCTATTTTTTGGTGGAGATCAAAGGTCATCTGGGGTCACCGGAGGTCGCACCTGGAAAACCATGTTAAGATGATGTTTCAAGATAGGAAGCTTGGATAAATTTCATACATAGTACGTGGAAGCCTTATGGTAAGAGGAAAATCCTTTTGTTTTAAGTGGGGGTCAAAGGTCATCTGGGTTCACCAAGGAATCAAACTCTGAAAACTTTGTCAACACGATATCTGAGGGTAGGAAGCTTGAATAAATTTCATACTTAATATGTAGTTGCTTTATGGTGAGGGGAAGAACCGTATTGTTTTATAGTGGAGGTCAAAGGTCATCTGGGGTCACCTGAGGTCAAAAACAAAAATTTCCCAAGAATTTCCAAGATCTTCATCGGGTTTAACAGCTTGGTGAAAAAGCAAAATTGCCCAAGCCTTCACAAGATCGTTATCTGGGGTCAGTAAAGGTCAAAAAGCAAAATTTCCCAAGAATTCCAACATCTTTATCTGGGGCCAGTAAAGGTCAAAAAGCAAAATTTTTCAATGATCCCCAAGATCGTCATTTGCGGTCACCAGAGGTCAAAAACCAAAAATTCACAAAAATACCCAAAATCACATATTAACACACACCTGATTTTCCAATGCGTTAAGATATCATTTGAACCTTGAAAGAAATGAGACATGGTATTATTTTGGAATGAAACATATGCTAAATCATCGAAACCTCATTCATTTTTGCATTCTGGTTTTATAAACATAATCTGAAATACTGCAAACGGAACCTCACAAAATATCGTACATCCCAAACACATCTCCGCCAGAAAACGCGACTGATGCACTAAGCTTTCTCGGCATGGTTAACTACTGTTCTCGTTTTATCCCGGACTTAACAACAATCGCCCAGCCTATTGGCGAACTGACTCGTCTAAATGGGTATGGACTGACCAACACCAAAACGCCTTTTGAGGAACTGAAAGAAAAAACTAATAAGCAATCATGTGATGGCATATTTTGATCCTGGGAAGCAAAGTGAGTTAGTTGTGGATTTCAGTCCAGTCGGAATCAGCACGATTCTGTTGCAGCGCGAAGATAAAACAGACTCAAGACGTGTGATCGCATATGCAAGCCGCGAACCTAACTCCAGTGGAGAAGCGGTATTCCCAAACCTAGCGAGAAGGGCTTGCAATTGTGTGGGGATGTGAACATTGCCGATTATACCTACAAGGTTCTAAGTTCACTTTGATTACGGACAATAAGCCATTAATGTTAATATTCAACAACCCTATGTCTAAATCACCTGCTAGAATTGAAAGGTGGGAACTACGCCTACAATCCATACTTCACGAACATTTACAATATCATCACCCACTGTATATATATGCATGTTACCATCACTGATTATTCGCTTCATGTACGAACTATATTCAGTTATATTATCTTTAATCATTTTGCTTTCGTGGTAGACCTCGTTCAGGTAACGTAGAAATCATCTTATCTGTACAAAATTCCTTTCCAAAAATTTGATTGAAATCCCTTGGTTATTTTATTAAAAGGCTACGGTCACCCTTAAGGTGAACCCTTGAAGTATGATAAAACAAAATACCACGTAGGTTCAATGATGAATTATTGACTTGATCTTTGACCTGAAACTCGTTAAGCTACACCTGCTGTATATATCTCTAGACTTTCCATATTAACCGTGACAGTTCAGTTGTGACCAAAGAGACGTTACCGAGCTAGTGAGAATATAGCTATGGAAGGCTAAACTACGCCTTTGTCATCTCTCTATGTCTTACGAATTTACCCCTAATCCGATATATTTTCCGGAATCCTCAGGATATCATTCCTCACGTTTGAATTTAATAAGTAAGAAACAAATTTACATTTCCAGAACAAGACTTCGAAATTTCATTTGAAGGAAATGCGCAGTCACCGCAATTTGAATTAGTGTACCTGGGTATCGTATTTCATGAATCGTTTTCGAGAATCATGTTACAGTATGCTTTTCACTGAGTAAGGAAATTCACGTAAAGAGTAACTCCTTGGTTTACCTTGAATATGCAATCTGTATGTTTTAACATATCATAAAAGATAGTTTAAGTCAAATAAGAGGATATTTGTGAGATTGATTGTTTCAAAATAAGTTTGTGGCAACTGCTTATGATTTCCAAAACACTCGCCACGCCTCTCGCAGCCCACACGACTAACCCGACCCCAGCCCCTCCATAGTTGGGACTGAGGTCAGAAAATTTTGCTCTCCAAGCGCTCCAGATTGCAGGAAATCGCACTCTTACCACAAATTTACCTCTGCAACTGGGGTTGCGCCAGCCTTTGCTCGACAAGGCGGTCAAGCTTCCCGACGGAGCGGCCGGTAACCAGAAGCTCCGACAAGGTCGACGGGTTGCGCCGAAAGGATGGAAACGTGGAATTTTGGTGCGAGAAGCGCTCCGAAAGTTTGGTCTATACTGTTGAAGCAACTTTAAGAAATTGCAGTCTTTTTAACTTATCTGACCGACCCGGGGCACAAAAAAAAAAAAAAAAATCGTTGCGCTGGTCGTCGTTGGGGAGGGGGGTTACATACTTTATCGTACTAGTAACCCGGCATTAAGACTCACCGACAAAAATGGAGTTTCCTAGACGATATAGGCCATAGCCCTTTGCTTCCCCACCAGGCGCTACCCCCGTCTACAATTCTGCATCATGCGTGAGTGACCAGTATGGTCATTTTGATGTTTATCATTGCATTGTTTTCCAAACTAAAAACGTTGCGGACGAAAACTGCACTCTGAAACGAATGAAGTCACAACAATTCTGTACTTATCGTGCGTTAGTGGTCGCAGCATGTGAGGGAGCTCTCGATCAATTATTCTCAAACGCGGTCAGATAGAGAAGTGGGTCTGCCGAGTTCGAGGGCCGCATTCCCAAAAGTCGAAAAAAATAAGTTGACTGAATGATTCTATTTCATTTAAAGAGCTGTGGAAAATACGCGCCCATGAAACATGTCGAAACACATTATTAGAGAATGCCACTCTGATTACATTTGATTTAGTTTTTACGAGTACCGAAAGATAACTTGCAGAAATTTTGATTTCAGTTACCAATCAACACACATTTAACTGCACGATACATTTTTCAATTGTATATACTATATACAGTCACCTCACTTCGCAAATGAAATTTCCGAGATTTAACTTTTCTACAAACTTTGTCTTTACAAATACAACTACTCCGCAATGCACCACTACATAACTATGTGCCACCGTGTACATAACATGATTTTTAACACGGCACACGAAATAAGTCTTGGCTAGATATGACTGATCAAGGAACATGTCGTAGAGCCTGCTACGTAGGCAACCTAGCACCACTTCAGGAGAGCGAATTTCGAAGGAGTCAAATAGTGACTCTAAATTATATTAGTTAAACATACATGTCCTAGATTATACGCCCCTTTTCCTACTTTTCTAATGTTTCTTGTTGAATATGATTTTCTCAAAACGTAAAATCAATTCAGGGGCCGCACCGACAGGGTCCTGGGGCCGCGTTTGAGAACCACTGCTGTAGAACATCTCGCTTGTCATGCACAAACTCTTTCATTATCACTGAAACCAACACTGTTTCATGGCTGTATAGTGAACTTTCCCCTTCCCAGAAATTGTCAAAGCAAATTTTTATGACTGATCGATGCAAAATTTACCGACTTTAAAAGATTGCTTAGTTCCAAATAATTGTAACGCAGGGAAAGTGCCATTTGCAGTATGGTAATGTGTGACAGGCGCTTAGCAAAGAGGGAGGAGGGGAAAAGACCCTCTCCGAGAGGATACTTTTTTTTAGCTTTTCTATAACTCATATCGCTAAAAGTTCAAAAGTTTTTCAGCACGCTTCTCGTGCATCTCCTCTGGGTTTTTGGTCTCCAGTTCTCAGAGATGGTGACAAGTCAATTTTTGCAAGTCAAGTCACACGTCAATGTTGGCAAGTCCAAGTAAGTCACAAGTCATTTGCCTCAGCTCCAAGTCAAGTCAAGTCACAAGTCAAGCAGTAGCAAGCAGTGGCGTCGCCAAGGGGGGCCAGGGGGGCACGTGCTCCCCTGGAAAACCTTGTGCGCCCCGTGTGCCCTCCAACTGAGATTTGAGATTTTGAAAAAATATAGATCTCCTGTAAGTTCTGTAGTCAGAATATTTGACTACCATGTTTCATATGATTTGATTCTTCTTAGGACAAGAAAAGGCAGCAATTTGTATTTTTTCGAATAAAAAAATCGCCCATCTCATAAAACACATGGTGTTCTCTGTGTCGGAGGCTGAGCATCGGTCTTGGTAATCAATCCATAATCCTT